>QEOT01004923.1:280599-320996 GCA_003123785.1 Pterocarya stenoptera
AAAAACAAAAAAAAAAAAAAAAAAAAAGAAAAAAAAAAGAAGAATAGAAAAATTGATTGAATCCCAAAAAGGATCTTTAAATAAATTTCTTACTACCAATAAACAAAATATAGTAGAAAATTTAGGTGAAACATTTGTAGATGATCAATAAACACACCAAATAGGACCACAATATAACAAAATAAATCAAGAAATACAACAAAAGGGATATGAAGAAAATGAAACAATACAACGAACCCAACAAAAAGGATCTGAGGATAGTGCTCAAACATGTACTACTACAATTATTGCTGGAGAATTTGGGAAAAGTACAGAAGAAAATAAAAATACTAAGGACATATCTGATTCTATTCCTTCAAATATTTATGACCCAGTTCAATGGAAATATGTTGATACAAAATTAAGAGATTTATTTGTAGAAAATGGTCCAATTAGATATAGTGATATAAACTTTCCTAAGGATAAGAACTCTAGACATTTTTCCACTACATATTATATACGAAACTTATCAAATGGGGAGAAACATGATAGAAAATGGCTAGTGTATTCAAAAGACTTGGATAGAGTATTATACTTTTGTTGCAAGTTGTTTAATTCAAAGCTTAGTATAAGCCAACTAGCTAATGACTGAACCGATGACTGGAAAAATGTTAGTGATAAGCTTAAAAGCCATGAAACAACCAATGAGCATATTACGTACTAACATTACTGCTTGGCTTGATTTAGAAATGATATTGCTAAGAAATAAAATAATTGACAAAAAAGTCCAAGAACAAATTAACAAAGAAAAAGATCATTGGAAAAAAGTGTTATTGAGAATAGTTGTTGTTGTAAAAATCCTTGGTAAAAATAATTTACCATTTCGAGGACAAAATGAAAAGATCTACCAAGAAAATAATGAAAATTTTTTAAGTTTAATTAAAATGATTTCTGAGTTTGATCCAGTAATGCAAGAACACATTCGACGTATTCAAGATGGTGAAATTCATAATCATTATCTTGGGCATAATATACAAAATGAATTAATACATTTACTAGCAACTGAAATTAAAAACCATATTATTAAAAAAATAAAGGAAGCAAAATATTTTTCGATTATACTTGATTGTACCTCAGATGCAAGTCATCAAGAACAAATGTTTCTTATACTAAGATGTGTTAATATTTCAACAAGCCCAATAAAAATATATAAACATTTTATAGAATTTATTAAAGTAGATGATACAAGCATTTATTAAAGGTATTCTCAATGAATTATTAGATGTAATAAAATGTCTTGAACTTGATATTAATAATGTTCGAAGACAAGGTTATGATAATGGGTCTAATATGAAAGGAAAGAGCAAGGGGTGCAAAGAAGATTGCTTGATATAAATCCCAAAGCATTTTACACGCCATGTGGTTGTCATAATCTTAATCTTGTTATATGTGACATGGCTAATTATTGTCCTAAAGCTATATCATTTTTTGAAATAATCCAACGTAGTTATTCTTTGTTTTCTTCATCAACAAAGCGATGAAAATTTTTACAAGATAATTTGTCAATTCTAACTCTTAAGTCAGTCTCACAAACACATTGGGAAAGTCGAATTGAAAGTATCAAAGCAATAAAATTTCAAACTCCACAAATAAGAGAAACTTTATTGCAACTAGCAAAAATAACTGAAGATCCTAAAACAAAAAGTGAAGCTAATTGTTTAGTAACATATGAAATTGAGAACTTTGAATTCATATTAGGCATGACCATATGGTATGATATATTATTTGCGGTCAATACTGTAAGTAAAAGTCTGCAATCCAAAGATATGCATATAGATGTTGCCATTGATCAGTTAAAAGGTCTTTTTTTCAAGATTATAGAGAAAATTGATTTAAATCTGCTATGATTTAAGCAAAAGAGATTGCAATTAGAATGGAAATAGAACTTGTATTTAGAGCAAAACGAATAATTCATAAAAAAAAACAGTTTGATGAAAATGTCAATGAAGAGAAAACGCAATCTGCTGGAGAATCTTTTAGAATTAATTATTTCTTATTTATAATAGATCAAGCAATTTCTTCAATTCAAAACAGGTTTGAACAATTTCAAATATATAAAAATATTTTGGTTTTCTATATAATATCAAGAAATTGAAATCACTTGACGACGGTAGTTTGTAAAAAAATTGTCTTAGTCTTGAAAGCTTTTTGAAATATGATATTGATGGTTTAGATCTATTTTCTGAACTAAAAGTTTTAAAAGAAATTTTACCAATAGTAGAAAGCTCTCCTATTGATATATTAAATTATATAAAAAAACTTGATTCTTTTCTAAATGCATGTATCACTTACAGAATTTTGTTGACAATACATATTACTGTTGCTTCTGCACAAAGAAGTTTTTCAAAACTAAAATTAATAAATTCTTATCTAAGATCAACAATGTCGTAGGAAAGATTAAATGGACTAGTCATATTATCAATTGAGAATGAGATATTAGAAGAACTTGAATATAAAAATTTAATTAGTAATTTTGCATCTCAAGAAGAAAGAAGGATAATTTTTAAATAAAAATATATTTAGGTATAACTTAGTTAATTTGATATATATATAAAAAAAAAAAAAAAAAGGCCATGTTTTAACTTATCGCCTTAGGCCTCAAAATCTATTAAGCCGGCCCTGCTCTCACCCAGCACCGACTTCACCCACCCCACTGAAGCTCTGTCCACCACAAGGCGGGCCACCCATCCAGTCGCACAAGCATCGGCTTCGCCATCCCTCTCGCCCAGCACCAGACCCACCCCACAAGCACCTGCCCACTGAAGCTCTGTCTTCTGCCACCAGGTGGCCTACCCATCCAGCCGCATGAGCATCAGTCGTAGTCTAGACCGGCGTGGGTGCTCCCTAGACCACTGCCCATCGAGGGTCAAAGAAAGGATCTGTGGATTTGTGGTTGGGTCTGGGGACAACGAACGGCAAATGTTCCTCAGAAATGTAGAAGAAGAAATAGAGATGAATGTAATGTTGAGACTGGGATCACCAGAGAGTGGTCCTCCTTTATTAGACATGAAAAAAAACACACAAAACAAAAACAAAACATAGACTTGAAAATAAGGGTATGAAGGAAGTGAGGGAGGAGGAGCCAAAGCTCCCACCCCCCTCAAGCTAGTTTCAGATTGGATGAGTTTTTAGAGAAAAGTTGGAGGTTCTCTCTGTAAGTGAGGGGGGATGCAAATTCCTATTGTTCCAAAAGGAATCGCCTTCTAGAACTAGGTGATCTATTGCTATGCCTCGCTGCATTTTTTGTTGCCATAAGAGCGGCTTTGGCTTCTCCCATGCTTGGGTTCTCCGGATACCTCCGTTCCCATTCAAACTTTCTTTGCATAGTTACTGAATCCTTGGAACTTGATTTTTCATACTCTTGACTTATCTAAAACACTTCCTAATAACTTCTAGATAAATTCAAAATAGTTACTGATAAAGTTAAAGTATTTTACATTCATCCAAACTATAAAATTAAAAATAAGATTAACTCTATCTTCTTAGTCACCTAGTTCTAGCCAAACTCCTGCATCTACACTATACTATTGTTATGACTTAAAAGGAGTCGCCTTCTAGAACAAGGTGATCTATTCCTATGACTCGCTACATTTTTTGTTGCCATAAGAGCGGCTTTGGCTTCTCCCATGCTTGAGTTGCCCGGATATGGCAAACCACTGCTAGCATCTGTATGTCCTCTCAAATGGCAACATCAAGGTTTAGCTTGAAGTATCCTTGAGGGGGGGGGGGGTAGCATCCAACTTTCCTTTCTTGCATCTGTCTGCTTCTTTGTCTTCCATGCTACTTTATGTTCTCTGTAAGTCTTCTTTACATATTGATTCATTCGAATTTACCTGGCATTCTTTGGTTGTGGGTGACTTGGTTTCTCAACAACTATATCATGTCCATCGCAATACCCACAAATAAAAGAAACTCATTTGCTTTGTTTGAGCGTGCAGAGTACTATACATGAGTGTTAAGGATTTCCTTGATCCACTATTTGATAGGATTAGAAGTAAACATGAGAATCTTGATAGGCCACTGCGATTTCCTAGGAAGAACTTGTGATAAATGGCATCTAGGAACAAGTGCTCGAGGGTCTTTGGGGGCAAAGCTACACAAAGGACAACTTGTTATCCTCGAGCTTAAGAATTTGGCAATATAGGTCTCAGTAGACCATGCCAATTTCCAATTAACAAATTTAATCTTTCATGGATATGGGCTGCCCACAGGATATTCCAATGATCTTTAGGCTCCAAGGGGTTGTAGTTTTGAAAGTGATCTTTCTAGTCAAGATGGTATGCTGATCTGATGGATGTGTCCTCTCTAACTAGATGCTCAATTTAATTCATCTCTGGTTGTGACTCATTGTCATTCTTAGGATAAGTTTTTTAGGATATTTCTTGTAGACTCATTGTCAATGTATTTTCTGGTCTTTGGGTTTTCCCTTTGTCTTGGTTCCAAGAGAATGCAGTTCACTACTTTGTCCTTAATGATGCAGCACGCAAGACACCAGGAACGGACTAGATAATTTAGCAATGAATTGCGGGTAGATTGTAGCAGTTTTCCAACAATACTCGATTCTTCATCCTGCATCCTTAGTTTTCCAATTTTATTTTTATTTGACAGAAAGGTTCCTTAGTTTGTTATTTTGTCAGCAAGTTCTAGTCTCCCTTATAAAAGGGCCCAGTATTGTATTACGGAATGAACTTTTTGTTTTTGAGAAATAAAGATTAGGGTGGCTTTTGTCCAACTCCTTTGGCTTTCTTTATTGGTGGGAAGCACAGATTTCCTACTTGAATTTTCATAATCTTCCGCTACGCCACTCAAGGTCTTGGATAGTGTGGTCATTCACTGGTAGGGGTTTGAAGTATTGGATTCCTAGGATCCAAGGGTCTTTCAAAACTATCAGTGAGCTCCCCCATCAATGACTCTATACCATGTACCTTTCTGGATTAGATCAATGCATCCTATCACTACAACACAAATAGTATTTTGTGACAGAAGAAACCGTCACAAAAAATAACCAAACGTCACTAAAGACATTTGGTGACGGTTTGAAACCGTCACCACGACTGTCACCTAATATGCTTCACAGAAAGTAACGTTCAGACATAAATTGTTACGTCCGAATGCCAACCCGAGCAATTGACATTCGAATGACAGAAGTTGACATTCGTTGATTATTGTTCGAACGTATCATATTTACGTTCGGGAGTTTATACGTCTGGACGTTAACTGCATTAAACGTTCAAATTTCCGTTCAAGCGTTAAAGGAACAATGCTCGAACGTAATAAGTATAACGTTCAGACGTTTGTTCGAATGTTAAAGAAGAGGTGTCTAAATGTTCGGACGCTTTGTTCGTTTGTTCGTTTGGGGGTGAGTACGTTCGAACGTTTACATGTACGTTCCAACTTTATGTAATAATTTTGTGTAATTACATTTGAACGTTTGTTCGAATGTGAAATAATGTTCAAACGTTTTTTCTTTACATTTGAACGTACATATCAGAAATACTAATTTCATAAAATTAAAAAACATACCAATTGTATCATATTATACACCATAAATATTCTACAACTAAAAATGTCTTATAAACTTTTAAAATTAGATACTAAAAGTTATATACACGAATAAAATTGAGAGAATTCATCTCTTTTTTCCTCGCCCACCCCATTGCGGTTGCAATGATATAACAAGTTCCATTTGCACCATCATCTCCCACTTCACTGCGAATTCTTTCCTCCTGGTCTCTCTGTTGGTCCTGCAAACGCATCTCTAAATGAGACTGTCGCTCTAAGAGGGACTCTAACTCTTGCTGACTCGACCTCATATACTCATTCTCGCGTCGTGCAGCTTCTAAATCTTTGGTAAGATTATTAATTTATGAAGCCGAAGAGGAAGAGGGGGATGAACCAAAATACTTGAAAGCTCGTCCCAAACCTCTTGTCATACTAGACCTGCGCCCGAGCACTTGCTTGAATATGTCTATGTCACTAGGAGAGGATTCCCCAAAAGCTGATTGCATCTCCATCAATTTTTCCTGCAATGTCAAAGAAAACACACAATAAGTAACGTATTAAAAGAAATACAAATAAAAAATAAATTATTCACATGTTGCATAATTTATTTAACAAAAATAACAACACTTACATAATTATCTGCAGCGACAGGATTCATCCACTCACTACGCTCATTAGTATGAGCAGCAGCATAGACATGAATGAGGGAAAAGTTTTCAGGATCATCACGTTTCTAACAAAGCGACATTAGCAATTTTAAAAAGATAATGTTAGTACTTAAATAAAAGAATATTAGAAAAATAAATGATTTCTATAATTTATTAATTACCATTTTATCAGCAAGACGATGAAATGATCTTAAGCCAGCACAATGGTGGACAGTCAAAACGGATCTATTATGTGCATCTATAGAACTTAAGTGCTACAAAATATATTAAGAATGTTAATTGTAATATATATGCATATAATATATAGTGCAAATATAAATGTAAATAATCATTAGATATAAATCTAAAATACCTGATAATCTGGACCTGCGAAAAGATCACAACACTTTCTCCAATCGTCTAACTTCATCTACTGGAAAAGGGATTGCGCAGCTTCTTCCAACGTCTCAAACTTCTTGAAGTGGTCATGGCATCGTCCCTTATGACGTCAGAATAGTGTAGCCATCAACCCATTCATAGTTCTCAAATCCTCGTTACGGCCAAAGTCGAGGTCAAATTCATCCTAATAAGTGAATTACGTAAAAAATATAATATACTAATCTAGTATACAAAAAATGTATTCTTGACGTAAACTTACCAGGGACATCTTGCCATGATCGAACATAAAATGGAGCATAAGCTCGGACTACTGTACCAATATAGGAAGAAAGAGCTATTGCACTATCATCCACTCCTCCAATGGAATTATCAGGAATGGTGACTTTGAGTTTTCTGTGCCTTCAGCATTTCTCAAGAGAAATGCCGCGTGTACAACCACAACCGCGAAGAGTGGATGCATCAACTATTAGATAATAATATAATAATAGTTATATAGTTATTGAGATAAAAGTACTGATATATAATTAACTATCAACAACATTTTCTTACTAGAAGGTGTCGACTGGCTGTCGTTCTCTTGCGTCTTCACTTGATCTTCAGGAGGGTAACATTCGGGTTGGGAGTCCTCAACAGGTTCGGGACTTGGACTTGGCGAAGGAGGAAAAATTTCTTCGTTGTCATTTTGGCGACATCCTTGAGATATGATTAATATGATAAAGAAAATTAATTAAAATAAATTATGAAAAGTTTAATATTCTATAGTCACCTCATCTATATGATTTCTATATTTAGTCCTTTTATTCTTCATCTTCGGATGTATTTTTCATGCTTGTTTCAAAATCTCCTAAATAACATATTCATCGTCGTCATCAATCTCTTCTTCGTCCTCCTTATCCACTTCCTCCCCGGATTCTTCTTCTTCTTCTTCTGACTTTTCTTCTTCTTCTTCCTCACTTACTTGAATTAAATGATCATTTAATACGGACGGGTTGAGGAGGACGGGTGGGACGTCATCTCTACACAAGGAGCATGCACTGAGGTCAACAAACAAGTTAATACCCTCTCCATCTTCTTGGTAGGCCTCTACTATTGGAGTGTCATCTTCATATTCACTATTCTCGTAATCCGCACTCATTCCTGCTTCATATATATTTCGAGGGACAAATTTTTGTACTACTCGCCAAGTTATCTCTTCATTATCTTCATCAGCGCTTTTCATTGGATCAATCAAGTAATAGACTTGGGTAGCTTGACAAGCCAATACGAATGGATCATCTTCGTACCATTTAGATGTAGTATTGACACTCATAAAGTGATTATCCCTATGTATTGAAACCCGACCATCGCCTAGGTCCCACCAATCACATTTAAAGACATATGTTACAGACCCACTTAGATATTTCAATCCGATAATATCACATATGACACCATAATAGTCAATATCATCTGGTCCATGACTCCCCTCGACCAACACACCATAGTTGTGAGTCTTTCTATTACATTCATAGTCTAGAGTATGGACTCTATAACCTCTAACCATGCATGCAGTGTATCGAAGTGCTTTATTAGATGGACCACGAGCCAGTGCATACAATTCAGGAGAAACTAATCTGGGATCATAAGCACGTTGTTCCAAAATCTATTAATTGAAATAATATATACGTATTAAAAGTTACCCAGAATTAAAAGTTTAAAACTCTAACATATATGTAATTTTAGTTCATACACATTGTTCAAATCATCCAGGATATTCTTCCTCGTGTCTTGCCTCTATATTCTCTACGCCTTCCATCCTAAGTTTGTCCATGTGCTCCTAAACCTTAAACCCTAAACCCTAAAACCCTAAACCCCCCGAAACGTCATTTTCTCCTTTTCCTCCTAACCCCGTTTGCACGCAGCAACTCCTCCGTCGCCGCCGCCATCAAACTCCACCACAACCGCCACTAAAAGGTAGGCATTTACATTTGAAGCATTAGATGTATTTTATACCTAGATTTAGGGTGGGTTTTTATTAAAACCGAAACCCATGGTGGCAGGATTTTCAACTCGATTTTTCGACCACCACGGATTACCATTGGCTAAAAAGTCACCGTACAAAAGTTCCTTGAAGTGTATACTTCATTTCTACGGTGGCATTTCGGCATTTAATAATCATGTACGATGATTTTGGAGCTTTCGAAAATGGTTGAGTTGACTCAGCCATTCTGTGTCGTAACGTTCGAATGTTACACCAAGATATTTGAACGTACAACATTACAATTTCTAACCGTTGGTATTCCACATCCGGACGTATATTTTATACATTCAGACGTTACTGCATTTACGTCCAATAGTATAATTTAAAGTTCAAATGTAATGGTTTTAAATTTATTTATATCTTCAACAATTTGGCGTCCGAACGTGTATTTATTACGTTTGAACGTAGAACAATTAAATTTATTATACGTTCTACGTTCGGACGTTTCGTTAAACTTTTGAACACAATTTTTTTACATGCGAACGTAAGAGATACATGTCCGAACGTTTTATCTAAACGTTCGAACGCATATTTTTCTATGTTTGAACGTTAATGCAGAGCAGTTTAAAATTAAGATAAAAGATGCATCAATAGTACCCATAATTTTTTTTTCTTTTCTATTTCCAGGATATGGCTCATCCTTTACATACCAGGAAACGAGGGAGGGAAGGAGCCACTCAGGACATTGCTAGAATCAAGGCTCGTATTGTTATGGTAGAGCGAGAGTCCCTAATCAACGAGTTCTACAAGCTCTGATGGAAGCAGACGAACCTGAGAGATGTCTTCCTCTGTAGAGGCTGGGGAAATATCTGCACATTGAGGGGGAAGGTATACCCCTCTATGGTTCAAGAGTTCTATATGGGGATGTGTGGCATGCTTGAAGATGCATCCTTTCACACCGTGACTGTACGCGGTGTGTCGTTTGAGATTTCACCCGATGTCATCGCCGACCACCTCGGGATTCGTCGAGGAGTTCAGACATCGACTGAGGCTAACTCTCTAGCCTTGCTTCGCACATCTACATCTGCTCACAGCAGACTCGATGCAGATGTA
The DNA here is from genome assembly GCA_003123785.1 of Pterocarya stenoptera. NCBI lineage: Eukaryota > Viridiplantae > Streptophyta > Magnoliopsida > Fagales > Juglandaceae > Pterocarya > Pterocarya stenoptera. The sequence goes on from QEOT01004923.1 coordinate 290,257, forward strand.
GGCACTTCTGTATCATCTACTGGCCCATTTGATCCATCATCAGCCAAAGATGCAGACCGGTCAGAGGCCGAGGGTGTTGGCCCTTCGGCTCGGGATGATGACCGAGACGAGGATTTCTACATCCTCACCGGGAGAGACCGCATTCAAATCGAAAGGCCGAACGTCTTCCACCAAAACCATCTCCTACCATTCTTCCACATGTTGCATCTTATTGTTGCAACAAACGTGGATCCTGTGGCACATAAGACCACATTTAGTCGGCTTCGGGCATAGTTTTTTATACGAGTGGCACGTGGAGATCCCATAGATTTGCCACAGCACATCTTTGAGAGGATCCATTACGAGGAGAGCATCGTCTCCATGGACAACCTCCCATACGGTATCCTGATCAGCCGGCTATTACTTGCTCAGGGAGTGCCAACCCAACAGGAGGAGCGGGTCAAAGATCAAATGAGCGCCCTCGACATGACCACACATCGACGTGGCATTGGACAGGCAAGGGGACGTCAGCCACCCCTGTAGAGGATCTAGTTCCTCCGATGCAGCCCAAGCCCCATGTGGGGAGTAGTGGTCAACAGTCGACGAGTACATCTACGGGAGATGTGTGACCTGCTTGGGTTGATGCAGTGATCTCACCGCTGACTGCGCATATCGATCATAAGATTGATCAATCGCTCGGAGCTATAGAGGCGTCTGTCACCGAGATAGCCCACCGTGTAGGTATCCTCAATGACAAGATTGATACCATGACTGAGGAGATACAGGCTATGAATTTCCCGGACAACGCTATCATCTGAGTTTTGTTTACGTACTTCTATCATATTTTGTATTTTGCTTTTAATATTTGTAAGGAACAATATTATTTAATATATCTATGATTTTTTAATTTCAATTCTCAATCTTCTTTAATGTTATATAAATATATATTTATATATATAATTATATAATTATATTTTACAAATTGTGTATATATAAATTTATACAAGTCAATTTTTTAGACTTGTATACAAATTATGCACTATAAAAAACCACATAACGTCATATTTAATTTAAAATTACAATTAACGTTCGAGCGTTAATTACTAAGGTTCGAACGTTGGCGCCAAAACATTTCACGTTCGCACATAAGTAGCGACATATTCAAACGTATATTTGACGTTCGAAGGTAATTTTCTCATACGTTGGAACGTAAAAAAAAATCTCAACCATCTTTAGTGACGATTTCCAGAAACCGTCACAGAAAAGACTTTTTAGTGACGGTTTGGGGACTGTACCAAATTCACAACCGTCACTAAAAATCAATTGTGTTGTAGTGTATTATGCTCCTCCATATCTATGATGCTGTTGTTGTTCTATGAGCATTAAGGAATGGCACCCTTCCCAAATACTTGTGTCTTAAGGCTTGGACCCATAGAAGGTTGGGTTCATTTACTATTTTTCATCCCAGTTTCACTATACGAACCCCCGTTAACATCACACATTGTCCTGAGTTTGAGTCCCCCTATATCTTTCAGGAGGCAGATTGTGTCCAAAGACTTGTGAGTGAAGCTCCTCTTCATAGAGAAGCCATACCAGAAATTGTTTAGCATGGAATCAAGTTTGTATACATATGCGGTACAATTATCTCAAAATTTAGAGTAAAAAACTATAAATTAATAAGGACATTCACATTTGAGGTTTTCAAACCTCATATGCTGAAGTATTGTAGGAAAATGATCTTAGTTTCTTGTATTCGTCTTCTCTACAAAAAGGATTTTACAATACATTAATTATTAAGAATTATTCCTACATTTTTTTAGATCCCTCAACAATCAAATAATTCAAGTTATTTGCATATATTTTGTGCCATGTGAAATTAGATTAGTTTGAATCCACTGCCTAGTAGTAGACTACAGCTAGCTCCAACAAGATTGGATTGTGCCTGAACTTGCTGATGGTGGTAATTTTTTGTACAACTATTAGTGGTAGATAAAAGAAGAACACGTGCGTGCGGCATTTTCCATTCATTAGGAATGGTTGGCTGAATGTTCTTCTTAGTCTTCAAAACAAATCTTATTTCTTCAATAAGATTTTCTATCTCGGTGAATACATAAAAGTATAATTCTTCAAAAGTGATTAATTATGCAAGTCAAGATTTCATATCACTTTTAGGTGGATATCATAGTACAAAGGAATTGGTAGCAAAAAGAAATAAAAGTAGAAACTTCAACAGCTTATGTTTTTTTCTTCAAAAAAAAAAAAAAAAAGACAAACTGACCTTGCTCATATTTTGATATAAGAAACAATTCAAATCCAACAGAATTCAATCCACATCGATTATACTAATGCTGAAGTATAACAGGATTGCAACATCTTTATAGCAAATTCTACATTCACTTGTCTTTATTCTGATTCTGGTATGACTTGTAACTCTTGACGAAAATCCATTGCCGGTATCCTTGCATTGGTTCTTGTAGTAGTTGTGGAGGTGAAGGGATTAGGAGGCATGGTCAAATTGTCCCCTCCTTCCAACATTTGAACTGCAACTTTCATTGAGGGACGATTCATTGGTTGCCATTGGATGCACCAGAGCCCTACAATTGCGAGTTTCTTTGCAATCTGAGCACCTCCATCATCTCCAACGAAGACTCGAAAGTCTTCTTTTTGCTCTAAACAATTATAGATCCATTCTGGAAAATAAACTTGGCTAATATTCTCTGTTATAACCTCTGTATTTTTCCTGCCTCCGACCATTTCTAGCAACAGCATTCCAAAACTATAAACATCTACTTTATAAGTCACATTTCCAAAATTCCTAGAGAACACTTCTGGTGCAATGTAACCCCTGGTTCCTCTGGCCGCGGTCATGGATACTACACTTTTGTCTTTAGAGCACAACTTAGCAAGACCAAAATCAGAAATTTTTGGATTGAAGTTTTGGTCTAGCAAAATATTATGAGGTTTGATGTCAAAATGAAGAATTCGTTGGTCGCACCCTTGGTGAAGATACTCAATTCCTTTTGCAATACCAATGGCAATGTCTCGTACCTTGTCCCAACCCAGGAATAGATTCTTAACATCTGCTGAAGATATGAACTTGTCTAGAGAGTTATTTGATAAAAACTCATAAACTAAGGCTGTTCTAAATCCATCGGCACAAAAACCAACCAAGCGAACAACATTGACATGGTGAATCGTAGCCATTGTTCCCACTTCATTTAAGAATTCCTCCCCTTTTCCTTTAGAAGTGTTCAGAATCTTCACCGCAACATAGATTTCGTTGGAAAGCTTTCCTTTGAACACTGTTCCATAAGCTCCTTGGCCTAACTTATCAGCAAATTCATTTGTAATCCTTCTAATATCAGAAAACGTGTATCTTGACGGCTTTAAGTTTCTATAATCTTCCAAGAACATTTCGATCTTTGCTTGATTTTCTTTCTCAACTTTATCATACCTATAGACACAGTAGATTGCAAAGACAAACAGCACCAACAAAAATGATTCTAAAATGGAACCTGCATGGTAAAGATAAACAATGATGGGTCAAGAGTTCCCATATATATATATATATATATATATCCAACAATGAAAATTGAAGTGGGCACGAACTACTTACCAACAATCACTAATTTTGTCGGTGTGCCTGTAAAAGATTTGAACATCATGATCAGCTTCCTGAGAGAATATATAATTGTTTGCACAAAAATTTATTTTCCTATGCTCTTTATTCAATAATTAGGATCATGAGTTTCTACTAAGAATTTTAAAGTCTAGAGTGAGATGGAGATAAATACATAAAATGAACTCCAAACTCATGGGATTAAAATCCCAATCATTATAATAAGTCATTAACTATAACCTTTCTAAACAAATTTTGGGTTATTTGTTGGGTTTTCATATCTTTTGCTTCGATTTCCATTTAAGATCCTTCCGTACAAGGGCAACAAGGCCAAATGATAATTGCAATATATAACTAGATGTGACACGTCTTCCTATAATGATAAACTTGTTAATTAATAATATATACAGTTTTGTATCTTGATATATCTTTTTGTTATATTTATATGCATTTACATGTGTACAAAACTCTGAACTATTCGGTTCCGGGTAAAATGGATCAATACTTTTTTCGGTTATTCAAGCCCAGAAGACTTAAATGAGCTCACCTCAGCACAATTGGATTCTAGCATTCAATAAATAATATTTAATTATAAAAATCTGAACTATTCGGTTCCGGGTAAAATCAAACCAAAAGGATCAATACTATTCAAGCGTCCCTGAAGAATAATGTCTCGTTTATTTTTACAATTCACTTTATCTTATCTAATCATTATAATTTTTTTAAATTTTTACATAAAATTAAATAAACAAATCAATTTTTTTAAATTTTAAAAAATAATAATATTAAAAAAAATAGATATTCTAATAATATTTTATTCAACTATTTAATTTTAATCTCAATGATAAAAATAAGTGAGGTGGTGCCGTTTGATAGTAAATTGAGATAAAATTAATTAAGATGAAATTTAAATAAAATATTATTTTTTAATATTATTATTATTTTAAAATTTAAAAAAATTAAATTATTTATTATATTTTATATAAAAATTTGTAAAAATTATAATTTTAGAGATAAATTAAATAAAAACTTCTTATATCCAAATGATAACTTATAATTTCATCCACTGCCACTGCCAAATCTTTTTTTGTTTTTTATTTTATTTTTTTGGTGAACATTTTAATTAGATCTTTTTTTGTTTCTGGAAGGAAAGGCAACAATTTGATCATGCATACACAACGTTTGACGATGCAGAATGGAAGACAATTATACCTTTGGCATGATTTCTTTGTCCGGAGAAGTACTCACTGCGCCCGCAGTATGGAGATTCTGGACTGTTCCACTTCAAGCGAAGAATATTTCTTACGTTGCCCCTCACTGCATCTTCAGGAACATACGGAATATTATACATCTTTGTACAAGACGATATGGGCAACTCCATTAACAATTGAGCATCATATAAAGCCAAGGCGTAAACTTGGTGGGTAGGGCCACTCAGACAAGAGATCCTGAGGATGTCATTTCTCTTATCTGTTTGGGAACAATTGAATAAGCCATAGCCACCAGGGCGGTAGTAATATTGGAAAGGCGTAGAAGATAGATTGAGTATCCTAAGCTCTCTTGGGAAGCAGTGATTTGGGTCATAAAGTTGAATAACCTGAGATATATAGTCAATCTCCTCGACATAGAGCTTTACTGAAATGGGCAGTTCGAGCAGTGTTTGGTTTGAATGGGTGCAGGAAAGAGTAAACCCAGGAAAGCCCCAGTGGTCAGGATGTCTGTCTTTAAGCCGAAAAGGAAATCGGACGGCTGGGCCGTTGCGTCCACAACGTAATTGTTCACACGCATTTTCGCCTCCTACGTGGTGGCCCATCATCGTGAAAACCGTAAACAAGAAGAAGGAATACGAGATCGCCATTTCTGATCCTCTCCGATCAGTAATGAATATTATATAAATAAAAATAAGTAAATAAAAGGGGCGACTCAAAATAAAAGGGACGACCCGAAGTTGATAATGATATTTTGTCTTTTTTTTCTTTTTTCTTTAGAAAATTTTTTAAACCACAAAACACGCCTTCTAGCTCTTCCACCGCGAATTATCGACCGAAACTTAAAAAAAAAAAAAAAAATGCTGATACTCAGCTATATATATATATATATAACTTCATTAATAGTAACTTTTTTAATTATTAATAATAAATAAAATAAAATATTCAAGATAATTTTGAGAAGCAAACTCATGAAATTAAGTATTTAAAAATTAGAAGCGTATTCCTGGAAATTGATCTAAATATTTGGATACGAAAAGCTTTGAAAAGACGGCATCTTGAATTTATTTTGAAGAGAAATGATATTAATTAATTGTGATGTTTAATCATAGAGTGATGTTAATTGATTGTGGATTTGTATACTAATCGTTTTTTAATTAATTGTTTGGATAGGATTAGTATACAAATCCAATGAGTCTAAAGCATTAATTGCAAGACTGGGGCGATGCATTTGTACGATAAATTGGTAGCTGCCGGTAGGTTGGGCTAGTCTCCCTCGGTGATCAGCTTGACTTGGAACAAGTTGTTAACGGATTTACCAAAAAAGATATTTATTTATTTATTAAAACCGAGTAATTTGATAATTATTTTTTTATTTAATAATTAAAAAATTATATATATATTTAATCTGTTTTAACGATTAAGAATATTTAAAAATTAAAAAAAAATACAAATACACTATAAAATAAAATAAAATAAAAGTATTATTATTCTCTCCAATATCACTCCTACTAAATCCACTATGCAAATCTGTTAAAAAAACACTTCTTCACACTTTTTGAGACACTTTTCAAAAGATGTGTGCAAATCTTAATCTTCGCTTGATACCCGCTTGATATTCTGCTCGAGTTAATATTGATTTAGTCATTCGTTCGAGGCGCACTCGACACGCCGCTCAAAAGAAATATGCAAATTTTGGTAATTAGGATTTCAAGCGCCACTCACTATAAATATATCATATTAGACTTGTGTTGGACGGTCTTAAGCATATTTTGAGAGAGAACAGTTGTCTAGTGAGTGCATATTATGTGAGAGAGCAAAAAGTTCTTGAAAGTGTGAGTTGAGATTGAGTGATTGTAATCTACTCTGGTTAATAAGATTTCTGCAGCTCTGTAGACGTATGCAATTTGCTGAACCACCTATATTGTAGGTCGTGTGCTTAATTGTGATTACTTTTACTTTATTTGTTATCGTTGGTGTGTACGTTTTCCACAATATTTCACAATAATTTCATCTCATCTCTTTTCATCATTATAACTTTCTCAAATTCTCATACAAAAATATAATAAACAATTCAACTTTTTCAAATTCTAAAAAAAAAAATTCTAAAAGAATTAAATTTAATAATATTTTATTCAACTTTCAACAAAATATCTTATATCATCTTATTTAAACTGTGTAGCCAAATTTATTCTAATTTGATTAAACTTATAACCCTCAAAACCATATCAGATTTTGCCTCGAACAACCCATCCAATTACTATCAATTTCAATTAAGTTTGAATTACTTTCATCCTCTTCTAGTTAATTCATCATTCTCCGTTCATCCATCGCGACACATACAATCCGCAGCATGGTGTTTAACAGTCCTTCATCATGAAAACTATAAACAAAAAGAAGGAATACGAGATCGCCATTTCTGATCCCCTCTGATCAGTAATGTATATTATATAATAAATAAATAAATAAATAAAAGGGATGACTCTAAGTCTAGTCAATAATTCGTTGTTAAAGACCGAAGTTGATAATGATATTTTGTCGTCTTTTTTTTCTTTTGAAAGAATAAAAAAAATACATAACTTTTTTAATAGTGACTTTTTTAATTATTAAAAATAAATAAAATAAAATATTCGAGATAATTTTGAGAAGCAAACACATGAAAGCCAGTAGGTTTGGCTAGTCTCCCTCGGTGAGCTTGACTTGGAAGAAGTTGTAAACGCATTTACTAAAAAAGATATTTATTATTTATTGAAATCGCGTCATTTGATAATTATTTCTTTATTTAATAATTAAAAAAATGACTATTAATAAAATTATATTTTTTTAATTCTTTTTAATAATTAAAAATATTTAAAAATATTTAAAAAATAATAAAAAAATAAAAATTTCAAATATACTATAGAAAAAAAAAAAAAGGTATTATTATCCACAACAATATCACTCCTGCTAAATCCACTATGCAAATCTGTTAAAAAATACTTCTTCACACTTTTTGAAACACTTTTCAAAAGATGTGTGCAAAATTTGTACGCTTGGAGCATGAACAGATCAATATTGTTGAGGTCAATACTTCTTCCTTCACCAAGTCCATTTTTAATTTAACCCTTTATATCCGTTCTTAGGCTTGGCTACAGTCAAGGAAGCCTCTCTCTCTCTCTCTCTCTCTCTCTCTCTCTCTCTCTCTCTCTCTCTCAATGGCAAGAGGAATAATCATGAGCTTCCCTGCAGTACTCACTGCCCTTTTCTTAAATTATTGTAATGATGCCAAGGTGTAGATTTGGTCTCTTGCATATGTCTCTGGAACTTTTAGATGAAATTAACTAGGAGGAACTGCATACCAATGGCTTTGGCATTTGACTATATAATTAAATTATCATTATTTTTAGGAGATCATTGGAAAAAATATTTGAAGAGATTGAAGGTAGTGGAAAGCCAAGAGATTTGAAGAGATTGAATGTAGAAACTAATGAGCTTATTTTGCTAATTTTAAAAGTAAGACATTTCTTACAAATTATTTTGTTTTTCAAGTTCTCCAGTTTTTTTTTATGATGTGCAGATGCAATTAGTAAACACTTCAAGGACACACAGGCAGTTGAATAGATGACAATTTCAAACTTTCAATTGAAGCATTTTGTAATTTTCATATATTATAATTTTGTATTTTGTAATGTAATGTAATGTAATGTAATTTAATATGTAGTGAATTACATTATTGCATGCATTTTACATGAGAATTATTGAATTTTTTTTTAAGATGCATTTAGATAAAAAAAAAAAAAAAAAAAAAGGCAATAATTGTTTTAAATATAAAAATATGGTTTTCAACATTTTTTCTTAAAACAATTGTAATAGAATATAGGCTTGTAGATTTAAAATAATAATAAATAAATAAAAGCTTTTCAGCATTATTTTTTTTCCTGAAAAAAATTTAATGCTATAGGACTTTATTAAAAAAAAAAAAAACTCCATTTTGAAGACCGGAACTCGGATTTGCTTCTGAACTGGATCATAACCCAGGTATATCCGTACCAAAACTCGGCTCAAGTTGGAAACCTAGGTACCCGGGCCGGAATCCAAATGTACACTCTTACTAGAAATGTATGGAGGTTTGAGACTTCTCGAAAACCTTATTCAATAATCAATAAAGTAGATTCTTGGTTTCTTTCTCTCTTTTCTTAATCACTTTCTTGTTTTCATTATTTTCTTGTTATGAGTTCTGGGTTGGTGTTGGTATCTCGTGTGATACCTTACAAGTTACACGTGCAGGAAAGAGTAAACCCAGGAAAGCCACAATGGTCAAGATGTCTCATGTCTTTTAAGTCGGAAAGAAAATTAGATGGCTGGGCCGCTGCCTCCACAACGTAATTCTTCACACACATTTTTTGCCTCCTACGTGGTGGTCCAAGTTAGGAACCTAACGGGCTGGACTTCAAAGACATGCAAAGGCTAAAATGAGCAGTTGAAGTGAACTGCTGAAGATGAAATGGTGTCGTGCAGGATTGAAGGAATACGGCGTATTGGCAGTTCGAGGACGACGTCGTGCAGATCTCAAACGGGAATGTCTAGTTGTGTTTTTAAGTACATGTGTTTTAAATGCAGTGTTTTAGCATTTGCATTTCTATTGTATCTGTAGGGTCAGTTTAGTAATATGCTTGTTAGTTTGTTAGTGTCAGAAAGGGGAATATGTATTGGGGTGGAGAGAGACGTAGAAATTATTACAAATGTATTGACTATTTGGGAGGATTTGGATTTTGTTAAAAACCTAACAATTAATCCAAATGCCCTAGAACTGTTGGATATAATACTAATTTAATTAAACATTTAACTCTCAGGATCATAACAGGTTTTTTCTCGAACAATCCAGTGACTATCAATTTTAATTATAGTTTGAATCAAGGTTTTTAATACCATTTCGTACTGGCTAATACGATCGAAATATGCTATACCTGCTGGGTAGTCGGTATAGAGAAGGACTGAGTTTGTACCAGTCAGAATTTCAGCCGTATCGGCCTGTACTGACCGATATTTCAGATTTCAACCTTAATTCTTTTTTTTCATTTCTTCCTCATTTTTGAACCTCCAATTCAATCAGAATATTTATATATATTTATATATAATTTAAATGCTGAGTAGTGCTATTAGTTTGTATTCTCAATTTTATAATTAATGTAATTATATATTTTTTAAAATTAAAAATATATATATAACTTTATTAATAGTGATTTCTTTAATTATTAATAATAAATAAAATAAAATATCCGAGATAATTTTGAGAAGCAAACTCATGAAATTAAGTATTTAAAAATCAAAAGAGACAAAATACATTTTCAACTGCGTGTTCTCGAAAATTGATACATTCTCAACTGCATGTTCCAAAATTGATACATTCTCAACTGCATGTTCCCGGAAATTGATCTGGCATATTTGGGTGTACCGAAAAGTTATGAAAAGAGGGCATCTTGAATTTATTTTGAAGAGAAATGATATTAATTAATTGTGATGTTTAATCATAAAATGATGTTAATTGAATGTGGTCGAGTGGAAAGCCTCTGCCTCCCCGATGACCTTGACTTGGAACAAACTACCAGTAATTTCCTCGCAAATACATTCAACAAAGATATTTATTTCCTCGCTAAGTCAATTTAAAGCATTACTTGCAAGACTGGGGGGTGCATTTGTACGAGAAATTGGTAGCTGCCGGTAGGTTGGGCTAGTCTCCCTCGGTGAGCTTGACTTTGGAACAAGTTGTAAGATTAGTATACCAATCCAATGACTTGCTACAATCGCAAGTCAATTTACATGCTTTCAATCCACACCACAAGGCACGCCTCTTAATTATTCATTATTTTAACTTACTCCTCGGTGCCTACCAAATGTGTATAAGGCCTTATTCATTTTTATAAAAAAATTTAACTAATTTAATTATTACAATTTTTTGAAATTTTTAAATAAAATAAAATAAATAATTTAATTTTTAAATTCTAAAATAAAAATAATATTAAATAAATATATTCTAACAATATTATATTCAATTTTTATTTCAATTCATTTCATCTCATCTCACATGCGTAATTAAATTATATCTAAATATACACACTAGTATAAATGAATTTTTTTTATTTTTTTAAGTATTTTTTAAACCTCCATAATCATTAAAAATTGATATAAATTGATTACTTTTTTAATCATTAAAAAAATAAATAAATATTTATATAAATAGACACTTTATTATAAATATTTTAATAATCACACTACCATTTTCCATATATGCTCCTTTGTATTCAATGATTCATTCAATGCTCTTTCTCTCTCTTGTCTGTCGATGGCAAGAGGAATCATGAGCTTCCCTGCAGTACTCACAACCCTTTTCGTTCTTTTGCTATTCCATCAAACTTGCAGTGTTAAGGAAATTCATCTTCCCGAGGCAGGAAACGGTTGTTCTCCTTCCTGTGGCAGTATCCAAAACATAAGCTATCCATTTCGATTAATGGAGGATCCACCAAACTGCGGCGACCAAAGGTATAACCTGTCATGTGAGAATAACATTGCTGTCTTATATTTATATGGTGGAAGGTACTATGTGCGGGAAATCAATTACAGTGACTACTCAATCCGACTAGTAGACTCGGGTATTCAGAGGGATAATTTCTCCTCTATCCCTCGTTATTTTCTACACTATCGTAATTTTAGCCGTAGTGGGGATCCATATACATATGCATACTCCCCCCCATATACATATACATTCTCCCGATATATATACTCCCACTGCCCATATGCATACTCCCCATATACATACTCCCACTGCCCATCCCCATATGCATACTCCCCATATACATACTCCCCATATACATACCCCCACTGCCCATGCCCATATGCATACTCCCCATATGCATACTCCCCATATACATACTCCCCAAGGAGAAGTGCTAGTACTATGGCTTTCTTGAGCTGTAAAAAGCAAGTGAATTCTTCCTCTTATTTGAACATTCCAACTAATTGCTCTAAGAACGAAGTATATTCTTCCAAGTACTCTTCATCATCTTCCCAGATCATGCATAGATATGTTGCATATGATCTAGAACCAAATCCAGCGGAGGTGGAGGAATCTTGCCGACTAGAGATAATATCCCTAATATCGAGGGAAGCCCATCGATATACAAAAGCTCCTTCCTGCGAAGAGATCCACAACGAATTGTTATATGGTTTTAGGCTTGTTTGGTTCCGACTTTATTGTGAATCTTGCGACCCGCCTTGCTACCTCGATGACGCGAATAAAATTCAATGCTATAAGGATCCTAAAGGAGGTACGTACGTACGCAGAAGAATGCATGCGTGAAAAATATGCAACACCTTAAACTACTAGTGTTGGGCTATCTCGACTATTTCTATCTTTTTTAAAATTCTTCGATTTCTAATTTTATATTGGTTTGTTTTGGCTGTCAAAACATGATCACCATCAGGATTCTTCAAAAGACTTGTGGAGGGCGTATACAATGGTGAGACTCCTATCTATCGAATTTTAATAATTAACATATGAAATCACTCAAAATCTATCGAATAAATTTTTGGATGTGATCAGAAACAATAAGGCCTCAATGTACAAAATAATCATTACAAAATACAAGTTCGCTAAAGCCCAATTATATATGAGTACTATGAGTATGACATAGAACCAAGCTCGACCCAAATTGAAGATATACGAAATCAGAACCTTTATAGAGTTGTCTCTAATTTCTTTCTAAACATGATGACTAGAAAGCAAAGACGTTGTTTATTCAATTTTATTTATAATTGACATACTCTAATTATTATTTTAATCACCTGTTTCTATTCATTAATGAATTTTCTTGGTTATATTGTAGCTGTTATATACGAACTTGGGAGAGCATGGAAAGCCATAAGTAAGAATTTATCCCCCTCCGATTTTTTTAATATTTTCACATTCATAATCAAAGGGGTGATCCTGAAGAATAATCATAGATAATTGAATATTGTGATATTGGAAGTTGTTTCCATCGTACGTACGTATAAGATATAATACAAGAACAAATACGAATGTGATAGAAGAGGCAGAGACTCCTTTTTCATGATCATATGAAAGTTAAATCCCTACTCAAACTTATAATTTAGATTCAAGCTGGTGATCCCTATTTATAAATAAATCCCTGAGAAAACTCTATAGAGATCATGCAAATTAAAGAACCATACAGTACTATTAATGAGCATACAATATCTGGATCCCCTTTGGCTTTGATGTTCTTCATTTTTTTTCCTGGTTTTAGTATATTGTTATTTAGACTGTGAAGCATGAATATTTGTTCTTAATTACTAGCTAGTATCTCGAAAAGACTAATAACTGACCTATTAGTTTTCTTTTAGTATAGCTTGGTGAGTTTTCTCCATATATATATATATATATAGGAGTACTATACCTAATAGCAAAAAATGTTTTAGAAGATATTTTAGACAGTGGACAACGAATTAAAAAGTAAGATTATTTTAATGACATTTAAATGAATATGATTAAAAAAAACAAAACTTTGTTTAATTACTAGCCAGAATTTAGAATAGTTTGTGAAAAACAGAGAATATGATTAAAAACAATAGTCATGCCACAATCTATTTGTTTCCAGAAATAACTATTATTTATAAATCAATATATTTTGAACTCTATTTTTTTTCTTTCTAAAATAAAAAAGAGTTCAAATATAAAATAGGAAATGCAAAAAAATCAAATCAAATAAAGATGTAAAAAATAAAAATAAATTGATAATCACTCTATCTATTATAGAAGAGGAGATTATTTGAAAAATGTAACCGGTTCTTTCGTGTGGTGTTGTTTCTCCATAGGGATATACCTTGTAGCAAAATTGGTAATAGGGACTCCAATTGTGCTTGCATTCTTGATCTATAAATGGCGAAGGAGGCATTTGTCAATGTACAATGCTATTGAAGACTTTCTACAAACTCACAACAACCTCACGCCGATAAGATATTCATACCTACAAATTAGGATGATGAGCAAGAATTTCAAGGACAAACTCGGTGAAGGAGGTTATGGAACTGTATTTAAAGGAACACTACGAAGTGGCCGACTCGTGGCAATAAAGATATTAACTAAGAGCAAAGCTAATGGGCAAGACTTTATCAATGAGGTTGCAACCATTGGAAGAATTCATCATGTTAATGTAGTGCAACTCATTGGTTTTTGTGTTGAAGGATCAAAGCGCGCTCTTGTATATGAGTTCATGTCTAAAGGGTCTCTCAATGACCATATTTTTGTGAATGAAGGAAGTATCCTCATAAGCTACAAGAAAATGCTTGAAATTGCTCTAGGGGTGGCTCGTGGGATTGAATACTTACATCAAGGTTGTGACATACAAATTTTGCATTTTGATATAAAGCCTCACAACATTCTTCTTGACGAGAATCTTCATCCCAAGCTTTCTGACTTTGGCTTAGCAAAATCATATCCAATAGATGATAGCATTGTTTCTTTGACTGCTGCAAGGGGAACGTTTGGATACATGGCTCCTGAGCTTTACTATAAAAATATTGGAGGCATCTCATACAAAGCTGATGTTTATAGTTTTGGAATGTTATTGATGGAAATGGCAGGTAGAAGAAAGAATTTGAATGCATATGCAGAACATTCGAGCCAAATCTACTTTCCTACATGGGTCTACGACCAATTGCATGATGGAAATGATATAGAAATGGAGGAATATGCCACAAAGGAGGAAGAGGAAATAGGTAAGTTGATGATCATAGTTGCTTTATGGTGTATCCAGATGAAGCCTAGTGATCGTCCTTCAATGAACAAAGTCGTAGAAATGCTTGAAGGAGAAGTTGGATCCTTGCAACTACCTCCTAAGCCTTTATTTTCATTACCAGAGCAACAAATTGAGCATAATGTGGAGATTTCAAATCAAGATTGCTTATCAATGCATTCAAATGAATCAAGTCAATCCAGTAGTACTCAATCGTAGAATCTCTCAATCAAGAACATAATTCTATCATCCCTAGTCAAGGAAGCTGGCAGGTCTTCTCTTCTTTGATATAACTCAAATTAGATGTTTCATATTTCTATGCAATAATAATGAATGTTGGTGTGGTATTTGATAACTCTGCATATTCCTATAGTAGTTTTCTTATTTATTCTCTTTACTCATATTTTGAATTATGAAATGATTGTTAGTCCAAAAATGTTTTAAGTTAGTAATATTCAAACGATTTAGTCATCTTTTGTTAATTTATTGAATATGGAGATAATCTTGGTCCTAGTTGCCCGATAGGTTTTCTATCTTAGCCTAAAACTAGCTAAATTTAATTATTTTATCACATATATTTTTATTATATTGGTCTCAAATTATAAAAAATTTTAACCTTAAATGAGAAGACATTTTAGGGAACTCAAACTCTCACTCATTTTCGAATTACCTCGAATAACATTATGAACAATTTACACCTCAAACTATATTAATTTCTTTGATTGCATTCCACTGTCCATTTAATAAGTTCATTCTCACAAAAGCTTACTCTCATGCTAAGGTTGTCAGCTTTTAATATGATCCGCTAATCCAAAATGTAAAATATATGATTAAGATTGAGTATAAACAGGTTCGGATCCATTTGGATCGATTCTAACTTGACCTTAATAACAATTGAGTTGTGTTGGATTAACTTGCGGGTTCGATTGATTTGAGTAATTTGAGTGCCAAAAAATAAAAAAATATTGTTATTCTGGTCATTAGCTCATTTTAGTAACCTAATTGGTCCACCACATTTTTATAGAAATTATGTTTTATACAGAAAAATATGGTAGGGGTGCTTCCCGTACCTTCGGGGTGAGGGTGCCTCCCTTCCCGCACCCCACCCCTGACATGGGTTGAGGGTGGGGTTTTCCCCCCGGGATTCGGCCCCACACCTCGAGGGTGAGGCCCTTCGTTCGGGTGCCGAGGGGCGGATTGGCCATGCAGTCCGTCCATCCTCCGCTGTCCACTGCCCACCCATGGCGAAAAACAACCGGAAAAAGTAAAAAAAAATACAAAACAACCAACAAACAATAACAAGTCTACAAATCCATCTGTAAAATCAACAAATCTATCATCCAACCACAAATCCAAGAAATTACAAAATACAAACGACACAGCACATGGTAAAAATAAAAAAAATAAAATCACCACCATGGCATGATCGTGGGTCTAAGCAAAGGAGCTGGGCCATGAGTAGCTGTGGGTTTGCAAACAAACCCTTGGCCATGCTTTAAGAACAAGACGTCAAGAAGAAAAATAAAAAACTAAAAATAGGAAAAGGAGGAGGACAGCAGGATTGCCCACACCGCCTAGGCTGGACCGGGGCAGTGGATGGTGGGGTGGCAGGGGGCGGTGCCTTGCCGCCCAGCCCTAAAACATGGCGCACTAAAGTAAAGTTTTTTCTTCAAAATTTCTCATATATCCTTCGTATTGTTATCTAATACTAATAAATAACATGAACCATAATGACTCGACACAGCCCAGCCTGATTAACAGCCCAACTAATACCTCTAAATTTGATTCGACACAGCCCAGCTTGATTAAATCTCCTCATGATTCGAGTTAGAAATTAAAGTTTCTTGTTAAAATATATAATAAGGACCACAGCAAGGACAAAGGCAGTCTAACCAACTCCAAGTCTATGCACTCGTGAAGGTGAAGGCAGGAGGAGGAGTTGGGATAGGTATCTTGCCACTAATTCTAACCAATATAACCTGCAAATTGTATGACTTGGGTATTATAATAAGTTTCATCGTATGTATACAGGGGTGAAAAAAAAAATCCGTTGAACCACAAATCATCCACGTATCTTCGACTTTTTTCATGGCAAGTTATCCTTGAAATTTGATTTACTGCTTAATTTCAGAAAACTCAGAAGTATAAACAACAAAATAATAATAATTAGTAGCAAACATAAAGCTTTTCTCAAATAAAAGTTCGAAACTATTTTACTCAAGTACCTGCATGCATCTCTAATTACCTATTTTATCCATGAGAATACGATTTTACTTGCATTTCTCTTTGAAAACCCCGTATGTACGTAAAAATTTAAAGCAAAGTACTATTCTTAGGTCCCTAGCTTCCATAGATATATTGGATATATATATATATATATAGAGAGAGAGAGAGAGAGAGAGAGAGAGAGAGAGAGTTGGAAGATGCTGAAATGGGAGCATCTGAGAAGGTGCTTTCTTTCTGAAAATATTCTTGAAGACGGCCCAAAAGAATATCCTCTTTGATTGCTCTCAAGACAAAAGGGGCCTCCCTTTTCCCCCCTCATTTTGCTGTCATTTCTTTGAATCGTGAGCAATGAGCACCTTATATATCCAATATTTCCTGAAGAACCCTCATACAAATTTGGAAAAGCCGACAATGGGTTGTAAAGGACATGTCTCACTTCCAATCTGTGTCGTTAACCTGCACAATGACCCAAGTGAAATTGACCTGGTCCGCCTGGGAACACTCCGATGCCTAAGTCAATTTTGAGTTTTGAAATAATTCAATGAGAATTCATAAGAGTCAAAAACCCCCAGCTATTGAGGGTTACCTGGTATATATAGGATTCCGTTGTTGCGTTTAGCTGATGCAAGATCTTTTGGTGTGGATCCGAGTTTTTGGGATGCACTCTGTGGTTGAAGTGGTCAAGTATTTGCATGGGATCCTTGCTTTCTCGTAGACGGTTACATGCATATCTTTGACTTGATCGGGCTTTTGATACGCCGGTATCATATGCTTGGCCAAGGGCCCTCCTTGTTGGGCCCCTTTTATATTTGGGTCTGTTTATTCAAAATGGGCTTTTTTATTATTATAAGCCCTTCAGCTACCCCGCTAATTCCCTTCGCCTCATGGCGTAGAGAATTATATGTCTGCCTATAGTATCTCCTTAGAAGTGTTCTGCGATTCGTATTATGGGCCAATACTGGGCTTATATGGTGCGCCTGGCACGTAGGCTAGCTATTGTTTGTTGGGCCAGGCCCGTTTCGTGCACGTTCAGTGTCCCAGCTGACCTTTCGAATTTATGTGCCGTTGCCCTCCTCTTCCTTCCTTTCTTGATTCTTTTTGGCTAACGTGGCGAGATAGGAGAAGGCTTTCGTATGACGGTTAACTTCCTTAGTGTCAGGTCATGATGTTCGTGACTGTTGACGTTTCGCGTCCTCCTCTTTTTAAATACCCCTTCCCCTCTTTCTTTCTTTTCTTTATTTCGTCTCTTTGTTCGCCCTCTTTCTTGCATTTTTCCGTCTACATTCTACTTCATGTTCTCATCCACCTTCTCTGCTTTTCTACTTTTCATTCTTTCTCAATCTTCAATGGCTGATCAAGGCGGCTCCTACAACCCTCCTTTCCATGTCCCGGCGAGTACAGTTTTTGAAGGCTACGGATGGCATTCTATGTACCAGGAGAAAAACCTTCCTGGGCTTCAAGAAGAGTTTGACATTCCTGAGAGTGCCAGTATAACGATTCCCTCACGGGGATGCTGCGATAAAGAAGGTTTTGCAGGCCAGACTGCGTTGTATGCCGCCATGTTTTCTCATGGTTTGAAACTCCCCTTTTGCCGTCCTCTTTGTGATATTTTGGACCTTCGTGATATCTTGGACCTATCTTTGCGCCTATATCGTTTACCGCATGGTCCTGGAACCCCTTGGAGATGTTTATCCCGACCTAACTGCTCGGGAATTTTTATCCTTCTACCACCTTCAGTCTAATAAAGGCAACGTTGCCAGTTTCCACAAGAAGGATAGAACTCCTACTCTGGCTCGTCTTGAGGGCCGCCATTCCAATGCTAAAGCTTGGAATACAAAATTTTCTTTATTGCTGGTACAAGCTGAGACTTTCCTGCCTGGGAGGCCCGTACTCGAGACTTTCCCGTTGGGGCAATATGGCACCCTGTTCCTGAAGATAAGGTCGTGTGGGCAACCATGCCACCTCTATCGCGTCGGGAGTTGTCCCGAATTGAGGTTGTTTGTTTCTGGGCTGAGGCCCATGAGGATGAGGTGTGGTCTGATTTCATCTTGACGCCTGACAACATTGACCATTTCTTGATGACTGCCGACCGTTCTCAGGCTCAAGGGCGTAAATTTATGATTTCAGAGTTGATCCCTGCCCCATCAAGAAACCTCTTGTGAAGACCAAACCCTCTACTGGTCATGAAGAGGGTAGCCGCCCCGAACAAGAAGGGGTTAAAAAGACAAAGAAGAAATCCGAAACAGCGGGTGGCGAGGAGAGGAGAGAGATTCGGAGTAAAAAGAGGAATGATGGTGCGAGCCAAAAAAGGGCACGTCCTGAAGGCTCCCCCTCTTTGTCTCCTCTGTGAAATAAGATCATGGCGGCTACGGAGGGCGGCCAGACGCAATCGCCCATTCGACAGCAGGTGGAAATTGTTGTGCGTTCTGGAGGCGCCCAGGCTTAAAGACCCTCCCCGCCCGTTCGACAGCAAGTGGGGACTACTGCGTGTCCTGGAGGCGTCCAGACTAAAGGACCCTCCCTGCCAAGTTTTGCCACCACTGCATCACCCCGCGACTCTTCTGCGAAGCCGCGGTCTCTCAGCCTGCTAGACGCCAAGAGTTTGGCTAGCATGACCCTTTTTGATCTAGCCGTGCTTTCCAAGTTAACCCCCCCTCACCGACACACCCACTATCAATCTCTCCTATTTCTGGATTTCCTGTGGTGGAAAGTTAGGTAAGGGGAGGCGAGTTAGACACCGAAGTAGCAACTGCCCTAAACCTTGAGGGTATTATAGGCCCAAAGGTTGGCGAGGGCTTGGATACCCCAGGGTCAAAAGGGGTTGATTCTGCAGAGCTCCCGCCTCTCTACCGTGAGGCTGCTTGTGCTGAGATGAGGGTTGCTCAAGTGACTCTTGAGACCCCGCCTGCCACTATATCTGGGGGATGTACCCCTGCGCCAGCTGGGAGTGGCGAGGGGCCCTCTATCCCTTCTCAGTTCTCCCCTTCCCTGGGTGATGGGATTGACTCCATCCTCAGAACGGATGGGAATGATTGTTTTCCGGAAGCTGCTCGCCCGGTTGAAGATGCTTCACCTCGCCCCTAGTCTCCTGTTCCAATTATCTACCTCGAGAGTCATTCCGGGGAGGGGGCGGATTTAGGTCTTGCACTAGTCCCCTTGGTGGAATTTGATCGTACAGCCAGTGGTGAGGCTTCTTCTTCTTCTGCCAACACCCACACTGAAGCTGTTACTCAGATGGCCAATCATTTAAAAGATTGGTTTTCAAAGGTACTGTTTAGAGTTTTTTTCTCCTTTCCTCTTTTTCTTTATGAATAGTTTTGACCTGGGCTTTCTTATTTTCCTTCGCAGGGGTTCGATGATTTGGCGGCATGGATCATGGCGAACCGTGCTCACCTAGAAGGAGAAGTCCTTGAGCGGCGAAAGGCATGTGAGGTAGCAGAGCTTGCCGCCAAGGAATGGCAGGCGGACAGGTCCAAGCTGAATGCCCTGTCAGAAAGGGTGAAGGAGCTTGAGGCGCAGTTGGAACAGTCGGAGGGTCATTCCCTCTCACTCCAAGGTGATTTGGAGATTCGTGAGGAAGAGCTTTGTCGTCTTCGAGAGTCTGATCGCCTTGCTCAAATAGCTAAGTAACGGGACGCTCACGCGCTACAGTTCCTTGAAACTGAGAGGGATTTAGCAAGGTCCCAACTCTCCGATGTCCGGTGAAAATTTGCGGCTGACTTGTCCGCCCTCAAGTCTGAACTCCTCGCCCTTACCCAGGACCGAGATTCAGCTCGCCAAGAGCTAAACTGCTCGCAAGGGCAAGTTCAGGAGCTATCTCAACATTTGGAGGTTGCAACAGAGAAGGCTCACCTTACTGCCCTGGATCTTTCTGCGATGCAGGGGGAACTGCGTAAACTTGAAGAGCGCCACGACAAATATAAAGAAAGTCACGCAGGCGTGAATGAAGAGCTCAGAATAGCTATGCTACAGATGGAGGCTTGGGAAAAACGCCTGTCCATAAAGAAAAAAGAACTTGCAGAGGCTCGGGCTGAGGTTCAACGCCTGCGTGATTAGCTAGCCTGTGTGCCGGATAACAGGAACCTTGCTTTTGGTTTCGGCTATGGTTCCGGCATCCTAAGGCTAAGGTCCCTTCTCTTGACCAATCCCTCCACGGACCTTGTGAACTTGGACCGGGAGTTATTTGTGCCCGAGGAGAACAGCCGCCGGCGAGCTGACAGATTCAGGCGGAACGAGATGTCTGATGCCTTTATAGGGACTCCCCCTCTACCGCCCCCAGAAGAAGCTTCATAACTCCTCTGCTACTCTTATGTATATGTACCTTTTTTTATTTTTCATTCTTTGTTTGATGTACACCATTTTTCTTGATCTTGGATCAAGATTCATGATGTAATGCATGTATAAAATACTTTTCCTTCATATTGAATTCTACCATTCCATTAGACTTGCTCTTGGTTGTGTAGGAATTTCTTCGCCGTGTTCCTCTTTAATTAGTACCATAGTTGCTAGCTTTCATACTTGGCACTACAATTTGCTGTGGCTTGTCTCTGGTGTTTAGGGGTCGGCGTGGTTTGAAGACCTACTCGCCCTTTTATACTTGGCACCTCAAGCTGCTATGGCTTATCTTTGGTTCTTAGGGGTCGGCGTGGTCTGAGGACCTACGCGCCCTTTTATACTTGGCACCACAAGCTGCTACGGCTCGTCTTTGGTGTTTAGGGGTCGGCGTGGTCTGAGGACCTACGCGCCCTTTTATACTTGGCACCACAAGCTGCTACGGCTCGTCTTTAGTGTTTAGGGGTCGGCGTGATCTGAGGACCTACGCGCCCTTTTATACTTGGCACCACAAGCTGCTACAGCTCGTCTTTGGTGTTTAGGGGTCGGCGTGGTCTGAGGACCTACGCGCCCTTTTATACTTGCTTGGAGTGATGTTTTCCTTCTGTTGAGAGCTCACCAAAAAGAGACATAACAAGTTAGGACTAATAACAGGGCAATCGAAATATCCTTGTATTAATGAGCATGGACATAATCATTTCAACATAGAAAACATAGAATTTAACAGAAGTAAAAATACTGCAACTCTACTGATAGAATTTCTTCAAGTGTTCTGCGTTCCATGGATGGGGTAGTTCCTTGCCCTGGCTGTCTTTTAGTCGGTATGACCCCGGCCTATTGTTGGCTATCATCAGGTAGGGGCCTTCCCACCGAGGCCCCATCTTTCCTTCACCTTGGGTTGTCACGCCGCTCTTCTTCAAGACCAGATCGCCCACTTTGAAAGTCCTGGGCTTTACCCTTTTGTTGAAATATTGCCTAGCCTTTGTCTTCTCTTGTAGCATCCTTGCTTCAGCCATCTCCCTTTCTTCCTCTATCAAGTCGAGATATTCCTCCATTTTTTTGTCTTTCTGGGGGGCCGGGAAGGCTCCAACCAGATCTACACCCCACTGGGCAAATGGCCATGGCGCGGTCATGGATGTTAGCCCTTCTAGGGGGCATGCTGTATTGGTGCATGCGCCTAGCATTCCACACACTTTCTGCTGAATGCTTGAGCGTCTCTTAATGCGTTGGACCAGTAGTATCCCGCCCTCATCGCCTTCCTTGCCAAAGTCTTTCCGCCCGAATGGTTTCCTCATATCCCCTCGCGTATTTCTTCCAATACATATTGAGCTTCTTGGGTGGAAATGCATCGCAGCAATGGGGCGGAAATGCCTCTTTTGTAAAGGACTCCGTCAATGAGTAGGAACATTGCCGCCCTTCGCCTTACTCTTCTCGCCTCATCCTTTGCGTCTGGTAGCTTCCTTTCATCCAGATATCTAACCACTTCGCTCGCCCACTCAGGGATGCTGGTACTCAAAACTCCTACCTCCATCCCGATGGCTGGGACCTCAATGACCCTGTGTTCTACTTGCCATGGGAGGGGTGTTTCGTCCATACCCGATGCTGTCCTGGCCAATCTATCCGCCACTTCATTTTCTGCTCTCGGGGATCTGGGCTATACTGAAATACGAGAGGAGGTCCCGTGCTTCCCATACACGCTCGAGATACTTCTTCAATCTTTTCCCTTTTGTTGCATACGAGCCTAATACTTGATTCACAATCACTTGAGAGTCCAACTTGACTTCCACCTCTGTTGCTCCTATCTCGGCGGCGAGGAAAAGCCCTGCTACGAGTACTTCATATTATGCTTCGTTGTTTGTTACCTTGAAAGTAAGTGTTGCCATATGATGCAACTTCCTACCATCGGGATCTACTAGGTGTATCCCTAGGCATCCGCCTGTCTTGCAGGATGAACCGTTGACGTAAAGTACCCACGGCTTTCCTACTGGGGCTACTGTGTTTTCCTGAGGGAAACCTAAGAATTCTGCTATGAAGTCGGCTAGAACTTGTCCTTTAACCGCCTTCCTAGGTTCGTACCTTAAGTCAAACTCGCTTAATTCTATTGACCATCCAATCCGTCTTTCCGAACTGTCTGGTTTCTTCAAGGTTTTTGTCAGAGGGGCCTCCGTAAGTGCCTCTATAGTGTGAGCTTGAAAATATGGACATAATTTTCTAGCCGCTGTTACCGGGGCAAAGGCTAGCAACTCGACCTTCGGGTATCTTATCTCGGCTCCCCTAAGGGCCCTGCTAGTGTAATATACTGGGTGCTGAGTTGCCCCCTCCTCTTTTATCAGGACGGCGAACACAGCGTTGGGTGGACTCTTTACTTTTCACTAAAAGGTCGTCTATGTAGACTTCCATGGACTTCCTAATCTGCTTCTCAAACATCCAATTCACCAGTCTTTGATATGTCGCCCCTGCATTCTTCAATCCAAATGGCATCACCTGGTAGCAATACAATCCCCGATCTGTTATGAATGAGGTTTTCTCCTCGTCCGCCGGATACATCGGGATTTGGTTATAACCTGAGTTGGTGTCCATAAAACTCAGCATACGGTGTCATGCTGTGGCATCCACGATTACGTCGATGCGTGGCAAGGGGAAACTGTCCTTGGGGCATGCTTTGTTTAGATCAGTAAAATCTACGCACATTCTTTATTTTCCATTTTCTTTTTTTACCATGACCACATTGGACAACCATTCCGGGTAGTGGGACTCCTTGATGAATCCGGCGGCGAGCAACTTCCCTACTTCTTCTTTAATGGCGTATTTCTCTCCGCTAAATGATCTTCTCTTCTAGCGTACAGCTTTGTGTGCGGGGTCCACGCCCAAATGATGTTCAATGACTTTGTTATCTATGCCCGGCATTTCTTCATGACTCCAACCGAAGACATCCCTGTATTTGACCAACAATTGCTTCAATGCCTCTCTTTCCGCCAATGGCACATTAGTCCCAACGCGCATTGTTGACCCAGGGCGGTCGGGGTGTAATACCACGAGCTCTAGCGGCTCATTTACCTCAACGTGCTGCTAGCTCTGTTCGTCCCGGACTTCCACTTCCTCTAATAGGGTTGCCGCCAGTGAGGGAGGAAAAGGAGGGGTTAGTTCTTCATCTCATTCTTCTACCGTACACACCTCCTCACTGTTGGTCTCCCAAGTATGACGTTGTAGGAAAAGAGTGCTTTTACCACCAGGAAATCAGTCATGATGGTAGCCGTCCGTGTCCCGGATCCAGCGGTTACTGGGAGGGTAATGAAGCCTATAGGGAGGATGGTGTCCCTAGATAAACCTTTCAACGGTGTTGGGGAAGGTCTTAGTCTACTGACATCAATTCCCATCTTTACAAACGCCTCCCAGAATAGGATGTCAGCTGAGCTTCCATTGTCAATCAGTACTCACCTGGTTGTGTAATTGGCTATCACCAAAGTGATTACCAACGAATCATCATGTGGGTACAATATTCCTTCCCGATCTGCCTCTCCGAAAGAAATCACCATTCTGTCTCCGCCCAGCCTTAGTTGCTTGGGGACTCTATCCGCTACAAAAACTTCTTCGTATCTGGCCTTTCGCGCATATGCCTTTTGGCTGGATGTGGACGTGCCGCCTCCTGCAAACCCTCCTGCTATGGTCCGGATTTCTCCTATGGGCGGCCTATTCCTTTCGCCCCTGGGGGGCGCTCTGTTCCCATCATTCTGGCGGTTAGGCGCCCTGTACTGTCGCTCAGGACTCCTACTCCTTTTGGTTTCCCGCCTGGTTTCCTGGCGTCTTCTTGGTTTTGAGCGCTCCGCGATCATCCGCTCTAACTCCCCAGTTCCAGCTATTTCTGCTACTCTTTTCTTAATGGTCGTGCAGTCTTCGGTCCAGTGGGACCCGGTTTGGTGGTATTTGCAATAACGTCCACTCGCATTGCGACGTTCCTCTCTTTCCTTTTCGTCTTCCCGCACATTTAAGTTATTGTGTATGAGCTTGGGGTTGTAATCCGCCCTTTTCTCTTGCCGTCTCTCTTGCCGACTCGCACCAATTTTTCTATCGATCTGGCCGCCTCTTCTTTCAGGCTTGCTACTCGCCTTCCTTGGGTTGACCAAAGCTTGCAATGTATCTTCAGCATTGACAAAATCATTTGTTTTGTCCATGAAGTCCCTGAGGGTGGATGGAGTCCTTCTGGCAAGTTCTGCCATAAAAGGACTCTGGGACCATATCCCGCCCAGCAGGGCGGCGAGAGTGATCTTCTCATCTTGGTCGTCCGTCGTTAGACGTTCTTTGTTAAAGAGCGTAAGGTAGGTTTTTAGGTCCTTGTCTTCTCCCTGCTTAATTGTTAGCAGATAGACGGCTGGGCGTCTGCGCCTTCTACTAGGCATGAACTGAGTCAAGAACTGCTTAGCCAATTCTTCGAAACTATCTATCGACCGTGGCCAAAGAGTCCCGAACCACCCTCTCGTTGTTCCTTTTAACGTCAATGGAAAGGCTCGGCATGCTATCTCGCCGGGAAAGCCGTTGAGTGTTATATGGGCTTTGTAATTCTCCAGATGATCCACTGGATCTTTGGACCCATCGTACAGGTCTACCTGGGGCACCTTGAATTTTGGCGGGAGGGGCACGGCCATAATTCGTTCGCTATATGGAAGATCTGTTCTGCCGAGCAGGCACTCAACTGAAGAAGATCCTCCTATCTTCTTTGCCATTTCTTCATATTTCTTCGCCAATTCTTTCAACTCATCGTGCATATTTTCTTTCTCCGTCTGTCCCAGATGCGACTCCATATTGGATGGTTCTTCTCCTTCTCCTTGTTCACTATGGGCGGGTACGGCGGTATTGCTGGATTCAGCATTCCTCCGTCATAGGTCGTCATTCTCCTTCTTCAAGATCTCCATTGCTTCCAACGCTTGCTTCAATCTTTCCTCAGTTGCTGTTAGTCGCGCTTCGACGGATGGATCCATTGCTCGGCTTGCCACAGAACGGGTGACAGTTAGCATATGAGAACAACGTAAAGGGATTATCAATCGAATCCCACAAACGGCGCCAATGTAAAGGACGTGTCTTACTTCCAATCTGTGTCGTTAACCTGCACAATGACCCAAGTGAAGTTGGTCTAGTCTGCCTGGGAACACTCCGATGCCTAAGTCAGTTTTGAGTTTTAAAATAATTCAATGAGAATTCATAAGAGTCAAAAACCTCCCAACTATTGAGGGTTACCTGGTATATATAGGATTCCGTTGTTGCATTTAGCTGATGCAGGATATTTTGGTGTGGATCCGAGTTTTTGGGAAGCACTCTGTGGTTGAAGTGGTCACATATTTGCATGGGATCCCTGCTTTCTCGTAGATGGTTACATGCATATCTTTGACTTGGTCGGGCTTTTGATACGCCGGTATCGTATGCTTGGCCAAGGGCCCTCCTTGTTGAGCCCCTTTTATATTTGGGTCTATTTATTCAAAATGAACTTTTTTATTATTATAAGCCCTCTAGGGTATTCCTCCATCCTCTGAAAAGTATCAATTTGCTTTACAAGTTTGAGATAGTTTATTATTTTTATTATTGGTTTGAATTGTAATAACTATTGAATAACTATTGCAAAGTTTATATTAACATTTGGTGCTCGGTTTATCCATATAATTGAATGTTCATGAGTTAATACGACACGACTCACAAATACAATTTGCCACCCTTCTCTTATCAATAACTATTACGAAGTTTGATTTTGATTCTTCACAATGATCAGCTAGCGGCCTAGATATTCTGAGTTGAATGGTTTTGGTATATATATGTATCGTGGAGCCTATAATTAAAGTTTGAAGAGAACATTAGCATATAAAACATATTTATCTCAATCTTCTAATACTGGAGCTATTAAAATCCACAGCCAACAGCGTGCAATATCTGACGTTTAAACGTCTCATACTCTGAAAGAAAAGTCTCACATTTTCTATTTAAACTATTCATTTTTCAAAACGCTCAGCATCTCATACTCATTTATCCAATAAATGAAGGGAATATCGTTGCAACAAATTAAAAGAAACATATGAAACAAGTTGATTTTTGTAACCTCATCAGCTTTAATGCTGTTCTGCAACTACATTTGATCCTTATGGCGGAATAATGAGGTACTTTTGTAGTTAGACCACCTTTGGTCAGAATGTGGTGTACGTAAAATGACTGATTAGATAAATTTAAGAAAACTGCTATAGATACAAAAAGATTATATAAAAATAAATTCACAAACTAATATGATTTAATGAGATCTATTAACAAAAGTTGTTTTACAATATGACGTATCACATCAAGTCACATCTGTCTGTAGGTTTACTTTTCTGTAATCCTAACTTTGTGGTTAAAGTATTTTCCTAAATTTAATTATTTTAAATTTTAATGTGTAGTCTAGTGCTAATATGTGGATTATATCATTTATTAGAAAGTTAAAAGGTGTCGTACTTTTATTTGATAATTAACAGAAGAATCTCACAACATATTAATTAAAGTTAAATTTAAATAGGTGAACAGCATAGAATTGTTTGCAAAGCAGCAAGTCATTTTACCAAAAGAAACAAGAAATAAATAACAAAGAATGGATAATGATAATAATAATGCTACTATTCCAAGTCAAAATTCCAAAGCTTCTTCTCTTTTTGTGACTTCGATAAAGTTTCAAACATGACCTCCCACAATTGTGGAGAGTTCTCGCCGGGCCGCCCTCCAACTCTCATCCAAACCACAATTCATCGGAAACTAAAAAAAAAAAATATGAATTTTTCTTTTTCAATGGGAGGAGAAGAACCAAAAAAACATCCCTCACGTGTTTGTTGAAAACTTATGGATTGAAGTCTCATAGTTTTTATAAATTATTTAATAATCTTTAAAATTCGTTTTATAGATGCTATAAAAATTTGCTTTCTTGTATGTATTTTTTTTATCTTAATTTAAAATTTGAAATTTGGATGGCAAATGATGTTTTGATAAAAGATGATATTGATGACAAATAACACGACAACAAGAAGTAATATGTCGCAAATGTAGGGTCGAATGTGCAAAATTAACAAAGTTATTGCTTTGGTCCATTTTAATGGCTTGTTCAAATCAAAACCACTCAAATATGCGAAATTGTAACCTCATTTTGTTTCCACGACACAACTCTCTCTCCCACCCCCACAAATGAAAAGCTAAGTACTTGATAGACCCAAATTGAAGAACAATAAAGGCCATGGCTTTTCTTCTACTCAACCTTTCTCCCTCTCTTCTTCTCCATCACAAATCGAGAGAAAAATCATTCATTCACCCATCATTCTTCCCCAACTCAAACCCCAGTTCTCATTCTCACTTTCTGCCTCCTCTCTCCCTCACTTCTACTGCTTCCTTCACCAGCCTCCAATCCCCTCCTCCACTCCAGGACGTGGCTCAGGATAACACTCCCCCCGGTGAGCAGGATAAGCACCAAAAGGACGAGTTCTATGTCAACCTTGGCCTTGCTGTGCGGACGCTCCGAGAAGACGTCCCTTTGCTATTCACCAAGGACCTCAAGTATGATATTTACAGGTGATTTTCTCGTCTGGGTATTTCATATTCTTTGCTTTAATCTTGTGGGTTTGTTATATTTTCTAGGGTTAATGCTTGGCTTCTGAAACAGTTGCTATTTTTGGTTGATTTCTTTTAATGTTTTCAGGGATGATATTACATTTTCAGACCCGTTGAATACATTCACTGGTATTGAAAACTACAAATTGATCTTCTGGGCATTGAGATTTCATGGTAAAATCCTGTTCCGAGACATTTCGCTTGAGGTATATCGGATTTGGCAACCTTCAGAGAATCTGATTTTGATAAGGTGGAACTTGAAGGGTGTCCCTCGGGTTCCATGGGAGGCCAAAGGACAATTTCAGGGCACGTCTAGGTATAAATTGGACCGAAATGGCAAAATTTACGAACACAAAGTTGACAATTTAGCGTTTAATTTCCCGCAGACGCTGAAGCCGGCTGCTTCAGTATTGGATTTGGTGGGTGCATGCCCTGCAAGCCCCAATCCGACATTTTTGTTCGCGCCGGTGGAAGTTTATTCATCTTCATGGGTGGAGTTTTATCGGGCAGTAAGGGAGACATTGAAGCGGGAAGGGTACTTGCTTTCACAAGATGGTTTGATTACTTGTTCATAGATAGTGAGCAACTCCATACACCAATCACTTCATAATACATCAGAATTCAACATATATATGTATTTTGTATGATATATTATATTGATCAATAGAAAATAATGGTTTTTTGTTGAAGGACTAGGGTGTATATTTAGATAGGCAAGTATGTTGGTGGAGGAAGAGAAGCTTGGGAATGAATGAATGAATATAAATTATATATGGTGAGCTAACAGGGTTCGTTTATATATATATATATATATATATATGTATACAAACTATTGATTTACTGTTTTTAGTGAATCTAGTTCTTCATTTATTCTGATTGGCTTCTACTATTGCATTTTTTCTGTTTCTTGCATTAAGAATACACTACTCTGGCTCCCCTGCTGTACCATTTTTCACCTTTGCACAACCCGTCTTCCTATATTTTGTTCATCATCTTAAATTTTGGGGTTCAGCATAAAGTGATGAGATTGAGATGAGTCTTCCATGCTATCTGCACTGATCACTTTCATCACCTCCAGTTGTTCTTTCCTCAATTTTGTTTTGGATTAACTAGAGGGAGCAATCTAAGAACCAAGGAAATTCCCACGTCTAAGTCAGGAACATAGACAAAGAAAATGGCTGGATTAACTGGCTAGCTTAAATTTTTATCATATCACCTTTATTTTTCTCAAATACTGAAGAGCCTCTTCTCTTGTTTCGGCCCAGTCATCCAAACCTTGATGAGATTGTTGAAATATCTTTCTCCTGCTTTCAAAACTTTTCTTGGTGTTGTAGTAATTCATGAATATTGCCCATTTGATTGATAATTGACGACTGGATGATGCGTTATTGTAAGTGTTCTGATAATTATGGAGCCACATTTGATTATTGGGGAAGAACCATAGTGATGTGGAAGGGGGGCTCCATAATGATTGGTGGTATCATCAGGAGGAAGGAAAAGGTGCTCTTTGAGAAAAATAAGCAGAGTGGGTTGATTGTCTACCATTCTCTATGATGGAGTGATGAACACATGTGAGAAACCTAGTTTCCCATTGATGCTGTCCTAGAATCGAGGTTCCTAAGGTTCTAATATCTTTTTTAGTATTTATTTTATTCACTATCTTGTTTGTACTTTTACAGACATTCCCTAGGGAATGAAAGTGAAGCACTTGAGAAGGGACATGAAACGTAACTAATGCTTATTGCTTGAGGTGTGAAAGGATGTTTCCCTAGAGAGTTCCACTTTCAACTTCGAATGGCAGGGAAAAGTATGATATTGTTTGAAATGTGGCTAGGGCACAGCATACGGAAGTTATAAGCATCTTGACATGTGAGATCACATCGTCACTTTTACTATCATCACACCACAAAATACAAATATATCAGGCAGCAGCTGGCAAATCAAGGCGACTCCAACAAATAATATGGAGAATGTCCAAAGATTAACCAGAGGTGTAATTCC
>QEOT01004924.1:27499-50919 GCA_003123785.1 Pterocarya stenoptera
AATAATATTAACAACTATTTAGATGCCGTTTGAATATTGATTTAAGATCAAATGAATTGAAATAAAAATTAAAAAGATGAGATAGAAATTGAAAATTGACGACGCACGTTTCACCAAAAGCTGTACGCGGAGATCTCTCGCATCAAACATCATTTTGGGTCCCCTACGACGACAATTTCAGATCTCTCAAAATTTTGAGTCATCGCCCCCTTCACTCCGCCCCGGGCCGGGCGATAAATGACCTCAAACGCAGATATAGCCGCTAGCTAATGCTACGGCCACCAAAAACTCACACACTTTAACGCTTTTAAGTATATTACAACTTTTCTTAATCAATAATCACGAAAAATATATTTTCATAACGACGTTTATAATTGCCTAAATTAATTTTTCCCTCTTCCTCCACCATTCTAGATTTCATCTCAGAATGAATGGTCGACGAAGGCCGCATTGAATGGTCTGAGTCCTGTTATTAATAACTGCATGAACATGACCATCCCATTGCCTAGAAATTGAGGAGGATAAAGATATTAATTTATTTATCCTATCGAAATCAACAAAACTCGGCTAAATTATGCCATCACTTATTAGTTTCAATTTTTCCTAGTTACCAAAAACAGAGTTAGACATGGAGCACCAGCATTCGTGTTAACCAAGTCACCCCAAAGACATAAATGCACAATGGAGAAACAACCATTGTTGTCTATAAAAAGAGAGCAAAGGAGAAAAGAAGAATGATAAAAATATACAGTACATAGATGATGATGATAATAATTGCAGTGGGATAAAGAGCATACATGCCCAGAATTTTTTACAATGATCAAGATCAGTAAGTGGGATGGCAAATAAATAAACACAGCTATATATAATAATCAACAAAAGATGCAGTGATCGATATCCACTGCTACCATATACATACCAAAAAACCAAAAAGAGTTGCACAATGTTTCTTCCTTCCATGCTTTTTTTGCTTGATTGCTTAACAATCTATACTTTTTCTTCTGATGTTGTTCTCAGAAAGTTGTCCCAAAAAAAGGATTCTACTCTTCACCCCCATACCATCTGATAATTGTTTTTCTTTTTAAATAAATATTTACACAGAATCTTCAACTTCTTCTAGCTTCCAAATTTAAATTCTAGTCTCTCTCCCTCTCCCCTGGTTCAGATTCTATGCACAGTGAGAGAGAGAGGAAACAAAATGAAAGACACCAGAATGAACCCCAAAATAGAATCAAAGATCTTAGCAAAACAAATCTTAAGAACCATGTTACCCAATTTTGCCTTCACTTCACGAGCTCCGAAACCCATCCTACATCCGGCCCACCACTTGACGGACTCGTTTCGACCCGACCCATTAAGTTTTCCTTGCTCAGCTTCTCAAACATCTTGGCCCGTATATCCCTCCCGGACTCTACCCTCTCCATGGGAGGCTCCTCCGCGCAACACTGATCCCAGCAATCAAGGTACCCGATTCCAGGTCGGGTGGGTGCCTGGGTCGGTGTTGTGGGCACGCTACAGAATCCGGGTCGGAGCATAGATCCTCTGGGAGACCCAAACACGGGAGAACCAATTGGAACGTTTCTAGAAGAAGGCAAAGACTTAACCTTTCCGAGCTGCAAGTTACGCAGGGACACCACCATTTCATTGACGGAACTCGAGCCAAGGGACCGGCTCAACGACTGGGTCATCGGCGACAAAGGCGGAGAGTCCGCCGGAGGAGTCCCAGGCGGAGAAATGGACGACGGTGAAGACAAAAACGACAGCGATTTCGCACAGGAAGCCTCAATCGCGTGCCTCAGAGGCGAACCATCATACGACTCGACCGAGTTAACAGAGTTACTTACACTCCTGGGACTCTGCTGAGGCAAAACCCTGAGTTGCTCCGGCGTGTGAGCGAAGAAACAGACCCTCCTTCGACAACTAGTCCCATCCTTGCATGGCTGGGTACGATAGCGAGCCGGGTGAAGCCAACACTCGAACACGCCGTGCGCAAACTCGCACGCGTCACCTTTCTTACAGTTTCCCTTGCGGAAATCTGGACATGCCGTGCCCGAATAGTGATACTTCCTTGGGTCCCTCCGGCGAGCCTTCTCTCCGGGATGGGCGTAGGGACACTCGGTCCAGTCATGCGACCTGCCACGGGCACACCGCCTTACCTTAAACTCGAACATTCGGAAATGATCGCAGGAGTACGCGTCAACCGGAGCGTCAGATTCTCGGCCGATGACGTCAAAGTCGGAGTCCATGTCGGTTCCGTTGGAAGGTAAGTAACGTTGGAGTGCCGTCAGGGCTTCTTGAAGATAGTATGGAGAATAGTCTCCGCCGCTGCTGTTAGCATTGCCGTCGGAGTTCATTGAAAGTGGACTTAAGGAGTAAGGTGGGTACATATCTGCCGTTGGGTCGTCTTGGAGTGGCCATGGAGGAACGTGTACCGTTGGGTTGGGTCGGTGCGGCTCTCCTAGCATCATTTTGGGAGGGCTTCGTTTCAGAATCCAGATAGATTGTTTACAGAAACTCCGGCAGTCTGCTCGTTTATAAACTGCTGGTGCTGAGAAGTGGGATTTAACCCTGGTTGGGTTATTTGAACCATGGTTAGCTTGGGTTAACCCGTCGTTGGGTTAAAAACCTAGGAGCTTGAATCTTTGTTTATCCACTGCTGTAAAAATATTCGGGGAATTTGTAAAAATATATGAGGAATTTTGGGACTTACCCGGCTGTCAGTGTAATGCTTTGACAGCGCCTTCACTGATGTCCACGTAGATCTGGAGGGCTTTTTTTCTTCAACCATTCTAATCTCATCATAATTTTTTAAAATTTTAATATAAAATAAAATAATTTAATTATTTTAAATTTAAAATAAAAATAATATTAAAAAAATATTTTAATAATATTTTTTTTAATTTTTAATTTTCATCTTAACCTATCTTATTTTATCTCATCTGTAAAAATAAATAAAATTTAAATAAAATATTTTCATAATTTTTTTCAATTTATCTTATTTCATTTTATCTAATTATTATAATTTTTTTAAAATTTTATAAAAAAAAAAATAATATTAAAATATAACTTTTAATAATATTTTATTTAATTTTTAATTTCAATACCAACCCATCTCGTAAGAATATAAACGAGTTCCCAATCTTACGTCGGCAGCATTTGAAGTTGCTGTGGACTAAATATTCCGCGATACGAGATGCGCGTAAAGAAAAGAATAATTTGACGGTAAATTTCAGAAATCATGGCATTGAAAATGGCGAGAGACAAAACATTAAAAAAAAAAAAGTTACCGATGAAAAACGAATTTGACATTACGGTTTAGCATAATTGTCTCTTATGGATATTTTAAATTATAATTTTTGATGTGATTTAAAAAAATATATAGAGCATAGTATACTTAAAATATGTCACAAAATAGCTATACATGGAATTAGGGCATATTAATGTTTTAATTTTCATGGCGAGCCTATGTCATATCAATAATTTCTCTTTCAAATTCAAAGAGCTGACAATGGTAAATAACAAAATAAAATAAATATGTTAAACTTTGTATAGTCCAAATTAGAAAAATAAATTATGATTATAAAATCTATCTAATTGATAAATTTCTTGATATAAGTAAGGTTATCCTTTTTTTAAAATTTTATCTTTTTCAATTAAATCTGTTATTATGACATATTTCGAATATATGCTAATTAATTAAATATACCATCAATGACAAAATTTAAAATTTAAAAAAAAATAAGATATGATTTCTAATAGACTTATACGAGTAATGTTAGACAGTCATGAAGTGTGTAAACACCGCACACTTCATTTGAAAAAAAGTTTAATCTATTATAAAAATAATAATAACTTTTATGTAAATATCATATTTATCTATCTTTTTAATAAAAATGATCAATACTTACATATTCTATAACTATATCTAGGAATTATCAAAATTCATTTAAATCAAAAAGATAGTGTTGGACATCTGTCTTACCGCATAGAATTATTCTACTTGTAAAAATTATTCTTTTTATTTTGAGGAAGGTTGCCTTTCAAAATTTAGCCAAGTGGAACGGTTGTTTCGTCCTCCTAAAAGAGGATAGTGGTAAGTATAATAATGTGACAGGATAGTTAGGTAAATGACTAATGACAAGAAAGCAAAGTGTTGGACTATAGAATCATAGATCTAAATTACAGAAAGAATAATTCTTTTTATCATCTCATACTCTACATTTTTATATATATATATAAAATATGCGATGTATGAATAATAAGTAAAACAATTTAATTAATTTAAAAAAAAATTATTTAAAGCATGTAGCATGAGATGACGAGTAACATCGGTAATACCAATACCAAAATAGCAACACCTATATAAATTTTTTTTTTATAGGATATATAAAATTAATTGATTGCACCTATTTAATACCATTTATGTGGCAAGCATGCATTAAAAGTTATAATTTATCTCATCTCATCTCATCTTATTATTATAATTTTTTCAATTTTTTACATAAAATACGACAAATAATTTAATTTTTTCAAATTTCACTTCAATTTTTTAAAATCTCAAAACAATAATGATATTAAAAATTAATATTTTATTTAATTTTTAATTTTTATTTAAAATTATCTAATTTTATTTTACTATCCAAACGGAAGTAAGAGTAAGAGCTCCCATTTTATTCCATTGGTTAGACAAAAATAGGGGCGCCCACATAAGACTTTTCAATTTTTTGCATTTAGAATTCATGTTCTCAGGAAAGAATATATATATATATATATTATACATTTAAATTACTGTTTTTTATAATTTCCCTTTTTCTTTGAGCGTCTTGGCTTGGTTATTGCTATACTCTCATTTCTCTCTTCCCTATGACTAGTGGTAGAGCCATGATTTTGTTTAAGTGGGCGCAAAGACTAAATTAACCAAGTGAAGAGATTGACATGATATTAAGTTTCTAGAAAGCTTTTTGCTTCAATTATTAAAATAAATAAAAAAACACTCATTGCTTTTCTCTTTAATGATTTTAATATTTTGATTATCTTCATCACTAATGTCAATAAAAAATATATCAATTTCATAATATTTGTTAATAATAATAAAATAGTTATAAGTAGAATTGAAATAATAATGAAATAGTAGTAAATAATTTATGAATAATAATAAAATAATTTTAAAATTTTTTAAAATAATTATATTACCAAACATATCCTCAATATTTAAGTGCTTCAATCTTCCATTCTTTATTGGATCCTACACCCATCCTAGTCCTAGGAGGCCATTGGCTTTTTTTTATATAAATATATATATTTATACCCTTAAACATAATATATCCTTAATCAGTAAATAAAGAAAAAATTGAGAAGTTTTTCCTTCTTTCTTTTGTATGGGTTTTTCATGGATCAGAGTTTTTTTTTTTAATTGTTATAAAAGAAATACCCTTAAAAAATGGGGGGGTTTTATAGGAGTGAGTAATTACATAGGAGCTCTAGGTTGTGACCAAATGTCTAATGTGACAGCCACATCAACTATGTTGAAAATGATTTTTCTTTTTTTTTTTAAAGAAAACTTGAGGAACTTGCTCCACTCTTTTTCTTCATTTAATTAATTAATTTCGTTGTCTATATAATCCATTGAATTGGGACGTTGTCAACTAACAGCTTTCCCCCATAGGAATCCAAAAAACAATGTCATATGAGAATCTTGAAACTAGAGATTCCCATAGCTTGTTTTGGGTGAGCAGTATAGGGAATATATTATAATTATTTCCATTCTAGGAAAATAAAATTACTGAAATTCTCCTGATCTTTTGAGTTCCAAGGCCATAAATTATGCTCCCTCCACTAAATAAAATGAGTCTTTTTAAGGGAATATATTGGACTCTGCTCGGCAGATGGAACCAGAGATTAAAGTTACGACTTTGTGTATGTATGTGTGTATTTATATATATATATATTTATTTATTTATATATATATATTAGTGCTATTTATATTTACAATTTTACTTACAATACTCATTTTATTAGTTTTTTTTTAATTCAAATTTTAAATTTTATAATTTTCAGCTTATCAATAATTAAAATGTGAAGAAATAAGTTTTTTATAAGTTTTTTTAAGTACATTTACCATTTATCATATGTATATAGCAATGCTAGGTAGAATCCTAGATAGAAAAGTTTCATGCAAAACTTTTATAAAAATGTAGGTCCTATAAAAAAAATATTTTTTTATACTTTTTCATGATAGGATCTTTTTTTTTTTTTTTTAATAAAGAAATTACACGAGATTTGTCTATTTGAAACTTGTACAAATCATTTATCATGTGTAAATATATAAGGAAAATATCAAAAATATAAACCAATGAGAAGAAGTGGATTTAAATTTAATTAGTATTTCTCTAAACAAATGGTTCCGTACCAAAATAGGATGAAAATTGTGAGTCCAATTTCGTCGTTGGGGTGGGTGTTCTGGGAAATAAAGAAAAATTTTAAAAAAAAAATCGAAACCAGAATTTCTACCACTATTTTTAAAGCTTTTAACTAACATATATATATATAAATATATATATATACAATTATTTAATTTCTGAGTCTAGAGTGAAAAAGAAATAGAAATATAAAATAGATTTCACAATATTTATATTTGCCTGAGCGAATTAGTTGGATAGTATTAATGGTCAACACATATGAACTATTTTATTTGTCTATTTATCTTTTATTTTATTTTGAAATTTGAAAAAATTAAATTATTTATTAGATAATTTATAATGAAATGAGATAAAATGAGATAATTTTGTATATCCAAACCAGGCCTTAAGAGTCACTAGATGACAAGGACAATATCAATTAAAATTGATCAGGTATAATGCATGTCCCTTTTTAAAATTAAAATTAAAATAAAATTGTCACAATTCTTTGTTTCAATTTGAGTCATAAATTACTAAAACTCTCAAATCGTATATTAAATTATTTAATTAAACACATTAGACTATATATTAAGATTTAATTCTTAAGATTTTATCACATGTTATATCTACAAAGTTTGATAATCATGTGTAAATCTTAAAAGATAAGGTAATCTCAAACATAGTTCCTTTTCTAAAAAAGCCTAGAAAACAAGATTATTTATATAAAAAAAATAGAAACATTTTGTGCTTTCATTGCACAAATGAATTACACAAAAGTAATATTATAAACTGATATAGTTTCATCTATTTTATTATATCTATTTTACAATAATAGTAACTTTATAATCTGACGGGTTATATCAAGCCACATCAATTTGTAGAATTATTTTTATATAATATATTTGTGGCTAAAGTATTTCCCATCATCTCAAGTCACATTTGCTATTAAAAAAATACTAAATATACTTTTAAAAAAATTTAAAAATTTACTTTTCCACATTTTAATTATTGATACATTGACCATTATAAAATTTGAAATTCAAAAGATAACTAACAAGTATAAGTAAACTCTTCGCTATTTTACCGCAATTTTAAGTGGTTCTATAATCAACTATGTAAGATATATAAGCCTCAAATGGATGTTATATTGGTTTTGAGACAAGTCATATTTATCGAGCATCCTAGTCGGCATTCACACTCTTATATCTATAAAATTATAATTTTTTTTTTAAATTACTTGAAAATGTATTTGTGGGTAACACTTTATAAAGGGAAAGTCATGTACATCCAAAATTGCACATCTATAAGAATACAAAAAAGTCACTTAAAATATCGCATCAATGTTGAAGACTTGAAATGATATGAATAAAATCATGATGAGAAAAAAGAACATTTTAATGCGGACAAACACATGGACATGTGAAATAAAAAAAGAAATGATATAATTGCTATCTAATGAATGAAGATAAACGTGGATGTAGCTTAAGAAGAAGAAGAAGAAGACAAAAAAAAAAAAAGGAAAAAAGGAGGAGGAAGAAGAAGAAGATAAACGTGGAGGGGGATGCAATTGGGTATGACAGAGTCAGCCATGTGGAGTGTTTCATCGAGAGGAGGAAACATCAAAAGCTCTGCAATCCCTCCTTTTATTCAAGAGCAACTAGAGATATTGACTTATTTTAAAATGAGTCGAGACGATTTTAAATGAATTGAATAAATTATTATTAAAATATTATTAATATTTTAAAATTTAAAAAAAATTATTTAAAAATATTATTTTTAATATTATTATAGATTGTATAACTGTTTTATATTTTTTTTAATACTCAATACTTGTTTTTATAAGGGTAAAGGAATTCGAACAAAAGGATTATAAACTATCAAATTATCAAACTCTTTGTTGATGCACAACACTTACGCTCTATTTGAATTGAGAAAATATCTCATTTTATCTCATCATTATAATTTTTTTAATTTTTATATAAAATACAATAAATAATTTCATTTTTTAAATTTCAATTTAATTTTTTCAAATATTAAAACAATAATAATATTAAAAATAATATTTTAATAATATTTTATTTTATTTTTAATTTTTATCTAAAATTATTTTATCTCATCTCACTATGCAAACGGAACTTACTCATTCTATAATTATAAATATATTTCTATTTATTTAAAATACAAAATAAATAAAAAAATATAATATAATATATATGTTTTAAAACGAGACAAATACAATTTGTTAATACGATTTCACGCCCCTACAAAAAGTCACTGAAAATATCGCATCAATGCAGAAGACTTGAAATGATATGAATAAAAACATGATTAGAAAAAAGAACATTTTAATGTGGACAAACACATGAAGATGTGAAATAAAAAAATAAATGATATAATTGCTATGTAATGAATGAAGATAAGCGTGGAGGTGGATGCATTGGGTACTACAGAGGCAGCCACGTGGAGGGTGTCATCGAGAGGAGAAAACATCAAAAGCTTTGCCAAACTTTAATCCCTCCAATTATTCCAGACTAGTGAGAGCTATAATTATAGGTTGCATAAGTAGTTTATATTTTTTTATTATAAGGAAGGTAAGGGATTCTAATCCAAATTTTTTTATTTAAAATATAAAACTATATGCCATCAAATCGTTAAATTTTTTGCTAATATACTATATTTACACATTTTATAATTATAAATATGTTTCTATTTATTTGAAATATGAAATAAATAAAAGGATAGAATAGCACTTTTAAAAAAAAAAATTCAGAAAATCAGACAAGATCAGTCCAAACCGATCAAATCGGTACAATTTTAGACCAGTATGGTCCGAAACCAATTTTCGTAATGGCAAAACAGGCTAAAACCGGTTCAGACCGATTCCAATTTAAAGCTTTTTAGACTTAGACCAGATTGGTTATATATAATATATATTTTAATTTATTTTTTTAATATTATATACAATGTTTATATATAATATATATCATAATACAAATTAATTTAAAAATAAACAGAAATTATAAAACTTTAAATTAAAATTGATAAATCACATCAATTGAAAAAAAAAATCTTAAATATCAAAATATTTGAATTTATATACTAAAGTTGTAAATAAGATCACTAAAATATTATTTACCAAAAAAGATAAAAAATCACTCAAATATTATTACTAAATTTTTATGACCCAATAAATTTTCAATATATTCTTTTTTATAAGTACATAATATATTAGTTAATATACATTAGTATATAATATATATTAATTATAATTTACATTTTCTGGCCTAATGCTAATAGACTAATACCATATTACTATTAGTAATATACTTTAAATCTATATATAAATTAGTATATAAATCACTATACTAAATAATTAGATATGAAATAATGAAATAGTTAATACTATTTTTAAAGCAAGTTTTTTTTATTATTATTTAAGCAGATTTGTTTTTACAAATTTACATTTAATTAAAATAAAAAATCAAACTGAACTGAACTAAAACCAATAAAACCGTATATATCGATTTGGAAATTTCATACGTGCCAATTCAATCTTAAATTTTATTCAAAATCAGATCGAACCGTTTAACCTAGAGTGGGTTGGGGAGCCACAGCCACAACTTGGGGCGTCCTTGGCTGTCTAATACGCGCTGTACACTTAGCAATTATGTAGGGTTTCTGTTCCCTTCTTTATCGCTACCCCCGTCAATTAAACATTCCTTTAATGACAAATAGTGCCACGTATGTCCTTTAGAAGGGTCTTACCCCACTAAGATGCCCTCTCATGTGCTGCTGCAGCAAACTACCTTAAAGTTCCAACCTCTCACAGTTAATTACATTTATGCCCTCTGGCGAGAGTACCTACCCTATATGTTTAAAGACAAATCTTAAATAAAAGTCTTCTCATCTACTTAATTAATATATCATTTATTATTTGTGTTCTCCTATCTTAATACTTAAATACGCATATTTAAATAAAATAAAAAAAAAATGAAAAAACCAGTTGTTCGAGCATTATGTCACCATCTAGATTTTTTTAGAGAAATTCAAACTATTTAAAGTTTCCTAATCCTTTATAGATTATTTTAGAATCTTGTAAAATATTAAAGAGTTGTATCGAATACTCTAGAATAATGTAGAATCTTTATAAAGAGAGTAGAGTTGTATGGAATACTCTAAAAGAGTGTAAAATTCCTTGTAAGAGAATCTTATAGATATTTCTAGAATAATGATCTAGAACATTCTTTACCCTTGGATTGGTGACAAATGTCGCAATCCCAGTCATTCATTCTACTAAGAGGTCTCTATAAATAGAGGAAATCCTCATTTGTACAAGGTACCAAGCAATAAGAGCAATAAAGTTCTCTAGAGTCTCTATCTCTACTTTCTCATTCTAGATTTGTTCTCTTTGTCTTGAGTCACTTAGAAGGCTTACTTAGGAACTTTGTAAGGACAAATCTTCCTAAGGCCGCACGAAACTTGAGAATAAATTCTAAGTCCGTGACACTTAGCCGTCTCTCTTTTTCTCTCTCTCGTAAAAAATCAAGAGATTCAGATTTTATTTTCGTCGTCATCGTCGGAGGCTCTTCCCTCTCCTTTTCCTCATTCATTCATTTATTCACCTTATCTATCAAGGTAATTCTTTTTATTTAGTTTTAAATTGTTTCCTTCAAGGTTAAAAAATACAGATTTATAGTTTTCTAATAATTCCTGAAAGACACATGCAACACAAGCAGACTCTTAGGTTGCAAATCGTTTGAAGGAAATTGACGATTTTGCAAAAATCACCGCAAGTGTTCCTCACACGCCGCCCACATCTGTGTGTAGTCATCACGCACCACCCCTTCTGGTAGTTCTTTTATCCACAAGCACGAGATTAATGGATTTGCCACCGCCAGATCTTTTAAATATGACTTTTGTGTCTGAAAAGAGACATATATGTTAACATTTATCTTACTGCTTTCTTTATTGTTAATTAAAATAAAAAAGAGTTCGTCTCTCAGACTTTTGTCTATAGAGGTTAAGTTCTCTCATTTTATGAAATGTGAGGTTAAGTTGTCTTTTAGACATGTTTATAGAGAGCATCAGTAATAATGAAGACCAGACCAGTCACAAGAGAAAATAATATACTGATAAATTTTCAAATATATTATTTTGATTTATGATGTCATGTTTAATATGGAGACATCTCATAATATATCCACTCATAAATATAAGTTTCTTGATAAATGAACAATAACAATTTTTTTTTTTAAAAACATAATAAAAATGATAAATCAAATATTGATCAGCTAGAAATATATCATATGAGACTTTTTATAACATTTCTTATTTTCAAATTGGTTGGATTATCGTCATGATTACGCCTACAAATTTGTTTATACTTTTTTCTTTTATTTAAGACTTCTTAATTTTGTTTTAAATTAAGGATAACTCTGCAAAATGATATTATTTTTATAAATTATTTTTTTAAAAAAAATCTTATTTAAAAAAATATTATTAAAAATCTATTTTCTTTAGCAAATATAAACCACATTTCCTTGATTGAAAATTACAAATTGTAGAGGTACTAACTACTTTGTACCCAAACTAAGGTGCCCGAAAACAGATTGAGTCCCCTTTAATTTCAAGCAAAATTATTGTTAGTATAAAATCATTTAAAATGAATTAATTCAAAAAATGCGTGTAATAATGACATAATGATACGTTTATTTTAGGTCTTTATCCAATCTCTTAAACATTTTTTTGCCTTTTCAAAATCAGGTCTAAATACTTTACAACGGGACCAAAAAAAAAAAAAAAAACTGCTGAGTGAAAATGACATAAAATCCCAAATTAATTCAATTTTTGAGTAGATGTGTCACCATTTGAAACAACTCAAGAGTCCAATACAAACACCACATTAAATAAACGGTTTGGAGGTTGGTATAAATGGGCTTGAGTCAATTTAGATTACTCAATAAAATATAATTAATAAATGAGTTAATTTTGGATTAACTTGCGATTTTTGAACGATTAATTTATATTTCCAAATTCAGAAAATTTTAAATTTTCTATGCTTTTATTTTTGTTGGTACGTAAAATTAATATTTTTATTTAACTATTTACTATCGGAAACTATTAAGCTTTTTTAATATATAATCTTTTTTTTTTTTAAATTTTGGATGAAATAATTTTCTTATATATTAGTGGCTTGAAATCATAAAATGCTTGATCGTGAATTTAGTTTTGATTGTGAATAATTTACATAGTTATTTTTATATTATATATAAAATTATATTGATTAGATCAAAATAAATTTACGGTTAAGTTCAACCATTTATATGAGATGAAATACGTTGAAATAGATTGTATGCAGAAAATCCAATGAGACATAATTATTTAATAAATGATGCAAATTGTATTCTATCACTTGTTATTCATATAAATATATAAAAATAAATATATATATATATTATGATAGGTGTAAGAGTATTTTCCCCTTCCATCTCAGTGGGTTTGAGAATGACAATTAAGGAAACAAAAGGCAAAGGTCCAGCCTACAATATGTAGGGTCTCCAACTCGGCCTATGGGTAGGCTCCTCTGGACGCAATCTGCATGAGGGAACGTGTTGTAGGAGATGAGATTCACCAACTTGGAGACCTCTCGAATAATGTCTAGCTTTTGAGTGATTATTTGCATAGTGGGTGTAAAGCACGAGAGATTCTAGATCCTCTAACATGAGGGATGTCAATGGACTACTAAGGATGCTAGTTGGGTGAGTGAAATCGGGAAACTATGCTGCATTAATGACACCACTACATATGTTACATTAATGACACCGTCATAGAGTTTCGTCACATTAAATGACTATGATAAAAGGAACAGTACGAAAGGACACAGACTTTATGAGGGCAGACATGATCTGCCCCCTTAGACTCATGGTATAAATAATAAGCCAGATATGAGAAATCTCTTTATGATTCCTAAACTCTTTCACCTATTTACAAATTTCAAAGAGAATTTACTAATTTTGACATCGGAGACTCTCCAACTCTAAGGTCACCCTCTCCTAATTACATTCTTTTCTATCTTTTACAAGCCCAAGTTCTAAAAACTTGAGTTGTCGAA
This sequence comes from Pterocarya stenoptera, assembly GCA_003123785.1. NCBI lineage: Eukaryota > Viridiplantae > Streptophyta > Magnoliopsida > Fagales > Juglandaceae > Pterocarya > Pterocarya stenoptera. The sequence goes on from QEOT01004924.1 coordinate 41,009, forward strand.
ACTTAATTAAAAAATATGCGAAACACGAGATTAAAATAAGATTTTATGATTACACCATTTTAAATTAAACGAATCTAATTCAAATTGATCAATATAATTAAATATTTATTATAACTTGACACCACACAAACACAAATTACAACCTCAATATTTGATGAAAAACCAGTGAAAATGTCTAGCTAGTCTTACTTTTTTGTGATGGTGATTCTCCAATTCTCAGTCACTTTAATTATTCAAGAATTTTCCTTCAATGAACCCACACACCAAACAGGGGAGATCAACTCAAAAATATCATGAAGATAAGTTCAGCATCCCATCCACCTTGCCAAACGTCGTGTCAACTCCATCATTTTGAATCATTTGACTCCACTCATATTTTTAAATGGCATATGACAATTTCTTCAAAAGTCATCCAATTTTACTCACCCTCCTATTACTATTTATTCACGTATTTTATATTTATAATTTTTTTAATAAAGTGTGAAGATATTTTTTTATAAAATATAAGATGTGAAACAGTAAATAATAATTAATAAGAAGAAATTTTCATTCATAAAATGTTTATAAAAGCTTAGCTTGTACTGATAGTTTTATATAGATAATTCATAGATGTGAAGGTCCAAAACTATGCGTGTCCATTCATTAAAAAAATATAATGAAACTTTTGTGAGATTATAAATGTAAAAGAAAATAAGTTCAGGAATATCAAACATATCAAACGTTTTTTAAAGCAAAAACACATCAAACGTTAATCTTAACTAAAATGTTAAGAAAAGAACATTCAGAGTAGAAATTTTCATTTTATTTATTTATGGGCGGTAACAATTAACAAAGGTTTGGGCAGTATGGTAAGGATGCCCAGAATCAGATCGTGGTGGAAGGTCACGTGAATGGTCGTAGGGAGAAGGGCTGGAAGAGTGCCACAACATTGGAGGCAGACGGACACGTGGCTACCATCAGAGACCCCGACAAAACAGAACAGGCTCGCCGTACGATATACGAAAAAACACTGCTCCTTCAATCAATGAGACTTGTCGTACGGGCGATCCCGCCCAAGCGTCCCTTTCACCCGGCCTTTGACCGTACTCGTGTTCTTGTCGTTTTCCTCCTGGAAGCCCACGCCCACTGTCCCCACTTGGCTGCCACGAGCTCACGATTTCAACACGTGGCGTGATCTGCATGTTCTGAACTTGCCATCGAGATTCGCGTGATTTTGACGCCACTTTATCTTTCTACCGGTATTATCTTTATCTTTTTTCATATTTATTGAATATTAACCTTCTTGATATTATCTTCCAGATGTAGGAGAATCATGCGTTGGGTGTGATTCTTGCTCAATTTGTGACGTGGCATTATTATTAACAAATAAATAAACTAAAAGAAAAAATATTTATAAAATATGCTACTTATCAAGTGGTTTATTGTTATTACAAAAGTTATAGAAATTGGTGTATAAAATATGCTACTTATCGAGTGCTTTATCATTATTATAAAATTTGTGCAAAGCAAAGGCATACAAGTATGGTGATAATATGCGATAAGATTTGTGAATTTAATATGAATATGGTAAAAAAATTAGTGAGTTTAAGTTTATGAAGTAGTGTTTTTTTATTTATTTAAATATTATGACTATTAATAAATATAGATTTTAATTTTTATATAAAATTACATTGATTAATTTAAATGAATTATGCGTATTATTTCAATTTATTTATATGAAACGAGTTTAAATTAGTAGTGTCATGTTAATCTATTTTTAATGAAATATCAAACGAATCAAAACAGGTGATACAATCCGTTATCTAAATTGGTTGAGTTAAGATTTGAAAGTTTGATATTTCAACTTTTTTTATTTATTTAATTTATAGTTGTTATATTATGATGTTTATGGTGTAGGGATGTTGAATAGAAGAAATTTTTACAAAATTTTATATGAAAGTCTTATACCACACACATACGTAATCAACATATAATTTATCATTTTTATCATTATATGTTAATACTTAAATATGTATATTTAAATAAAAGGATAAAAATGACATGATATATATAAAAAATTCGAGTTTTCTTAAACACAATGTTAATTAGAAGTTGAAATTCATGTCCCTTATTCTTAAAAACTAGTTTAAGTACCCTTATATCATGCATGATTGAGAATCAAGCTCTTTTCAAGTTATCTAAAAATATTTAACGAGAAAGATAAATATATAAAATGAGAATATTTAAAATTGCATGAAAAAATTTATGTAGATAGAAATAATTTGTACAAATTCTAAATAGATAAGTTCGATACAAGTCATTGTAAAAAAATAGATCTTACCTTAAAAATGTATTTAAAAAAAATATTTTTTTATTAATGTGATCTTTTTTCTTTCTTTTTTTTAACTTTTATAAAAGACTCATATAAAATTTATCTATTTAAAACTTATATTTAACATTACTCATAAAATTTTAAATGTACCCGATCGACCCATCCTTTGAGAAAATAAAGTTTATATATATATATATATATTATATTTATATAAACGTGGAATCCTTATGTATAATAAAATCTTAGATTAGAGTCATGATAATAACATGTAGCAAAAATCAAATGACTTTGATCACTTGATATTTGGTAGAGATGCATTTTTCTTATACTCCTATCCACCTCAAAATTAATTAAACATTAATTGCACGACTAAAGGTTGGACTTGGGCATGGAAAAGCTACAATCTTTATATTTCTTGAGTCTAGATACTACTATTGAGAACTGTTCACTTTCCCTGCATGCAAGTAAAGAAATTAGAGTAGGTGGAATTAGGGTTTCTAGGTGGGAGGCCTAATTTACATGCTTTTTTGTACCTCAATTTCTCTCTTGCAAGGATTGAACTTCAAGGGCACCTAGGTATGTAGGAGGAGGCCCCCTCTATTTGAATATATGACACGTTTCTTGGTTTGCAGGTTTTTTTTTTTTTTTATTTAATATTTTTGGGTCACATGAACTCATATAAATAACAATGCAATTTAAGTTGTCAATATTAACTTAATTTCTCCCTATATATCATCTGATTAAATCTGCTGCATAATTATTTACTTTAAAGACGTCGATAATACTGAAATTATTAATGATCCTGAACTCAAACTCTAAATCCATTTCCACCTGTCTTTTCCAATCAACTTGAACCATACGTGGGTTAACATTAATTATAATGGAGCGTTATACAATAATTGTAGTTTCAATAAAGATCAAATAATTTCATCAAAAACAAAAAAAGATCAAATAATATAATTTGCTCTACATTAAATTAAAATGGTAGAAATGATAATTTAACTAAGGAAAATGCGTCGTTTTAAATGCCAGACATGAAATTTCTGTGGAATAAATACACGTAAAGTTCCTATAAATTGATTTGACGCATACTAAAAAGTTCTGAAGAGATCAAGATCACAGAAAATGTGTTACAGTGACTTGATAATACGTGTCACAATTCGTTAATTAAATCCATGATGCAGTAATAACAGATTTGAATTTAATCTTTAACAGATTGAGATTAAAATAAATTGATCGGTTAAGATACGATTTTTTGTAGGTTAACTTATTTTGACTTGTTATAATCTTTTAAAAAAGTTAAAATTATAATTATATTTTTATATCTAAAAATAAAATTATTGAATTTTAATTTCGATATTTTTATTATTTAGATTATAATTTTGACTTGTAATTACTTATATATATATTTTTATAAATATTGTGATTTTAACATTTATATAAAATTATATTAAACTTAATTAAGTCAAGTGAGTTAATTTCGGATCTGTTCAACTTATTTACACAAATGGATTGAAATGGATTGGGTTGTGTTGTGTTAACCTATTTTATAGTATTCACTAATGGGTTAAAACGGGTCTGATTGTGTCAATCCATTATGTTAATAGGTCATGTTTGAGTTTAAGATTTTGATACGATAAGTTTAATGAGTCGTATTCAAGTTGATTCATATAATATAATATATATGTCTTGACACCTGTTAACATGATTTAATACCCCTAGACGCGAAGACATTTCTAAAAGCATTACAGAAATGCATTCTTCTGAAAACCAAATGGCCCCTACCAACAGGGTTATAGAGTAGTTCTATTTGAAATCTTTTAAGTCACATTATTTATGTAGTATATATATATATTTTTAAGAAAAATGTCATTATTCAATGATTCATTAAGAAAAACTTACATCTATGACTGGATACATACGTAAATATATCCATATCAATCATTTAGAGCTCAACCAATATACTATTGGATTGGTCTGGACTTTACTGTTGTTGATACTCTCTACAGAAAAATGTTCAAGAGACAACACTCTACCCAAATAGAAACTTAACCTCACATTTCATAGAAATGGATGACTCAACCTATATGGACAAACCGTCCAAAAGATGAACTCATTTTTTATTTTCACCATACAATAAAGAAAACAAGAACGAAAAATGATGGATTACAGTTTGAACTAATTTTGGTAGACTTTGACGGTGCGCGAAGGCAATAAATTTGTCTCTTTTTAGTCACAAAAGATATGGAGTGGGGATTCTGGTGATCCAGTGTGTATGGTGTAATGATCATGCACGGTGATTTATATTTATTTTTTTATTTTTAAAGGAGTACGTTGAATCTATATCGTGTAAATAATTCTCTTAAAAATTATACAGTGTAAATATAAATTAAATAATTACATTTATTCTTTTATCGATTTAAAATAAGTGAAGAAATCTTAAATTTGTTAGAGTATCAGTACTTTTAGAATTTTAAATGCCATATGAAAAAGAAAATAAGCTCATCATGACTTAAAACGAAGGCCGCTCATAATTAATTAATTAATTAAATATAAAAAATAACTTTTATAGACGAACACGAAGAGATTGAAGTGGATGCAGTTGTCATAATCGATGTGGAAGACTTTTCAAATGCTCCAAGCTGTGTTCTGTCTTAAGGGTGGAAAGTGACCGATGAAAAAGAAAGCATATGCATGGGGGGAAGGAGGAGAAAATATATAACACGACCTCTCAAGTCATGCGCATATAGATCCAATCAGCGCAACGAGTTGAGGACAAAGTTCTACAATTTGATAGCTTTGTTATTGCCATTTATATATAGGGTTGCATCAAACTCAACAGGTGACAGTACGTTCATAGGGGCATGCGTTAACCCTTGGGTGATGTTATGATCACGACTATGGAGGAAAAAATATCCTAATGGGGGCTGTCAACATTACTGGGATTTAGGAAATCTATCCACCTGTTTTACTGAAAGTGAAAGATACCAAGTTGAGAATGGAGAATATATACATAAAAAAATATGTTTGAAAGATAATAGATTATTGGGAGGACTTTAAAACCTAGTTTATACAAAATGATTTTTGACATTTGAGGATGTTAAAGAACGATAATGAGAAAAAGTTTAAGTAAAATAGAAATTAATCACACACCAACATAAGATTTACACAAGTTTTACGTATTTAGGCAAAAAAATATCTTACACCTAATGATCACACTGTAATTAATTTTTATGGAAAATAACAAATATACTACAAATTAAACTTTATTATAAAATTCTTATAAACTAAGTTTATGGAACTGCTGCAGTCAGAATTATTTAAAAAGAAAAAAATAAAAATAAAAAGAAAGAAAGAAAGAAAACAAAAGAAGAAGTCTGCCCTCCTTCTCCGAAGATTTCCCCTTCGTACAAATCCCAAGATTTGGTGGTGGTGGTGCTCTCTCGTTCCTCCCTCTACTGCAGCTTGACCAGTTTCCTCCGCGCACGACCCACAAAAATAAAAACACTAGAAAATATGAAGGCAAAAACTTCATAAACAAGGACCATCGGTAGAGTTCGTCTGCGCGCAAATAGTTTCTAGAATCATTGAAGATAACGTCTTTACATTCAAGAGAAAAAGAGAGACCAACATAAGGGTGGGGCTTATTGATTCAGGGGGAAAGGAATTAAAGAGGCGATCTGAGTTTTTTCCTTTATGCCTCGCATGTAGAGATCGCAGGAGAGGTAAAGGTTTTTCACTAGAACTGCGTTCGAACCATCTAGGACTTCAATCTTATGGTATTAGTGCTAAAGTACATGTCCGATTCTTTAGTAATCAGAATATTATTCTGCGTTGAATACTGTTCAGGATCAGTCGATTGGAGAAGAAGAGAAGGGAATGTTCGGCGTGAAAAAAAGGAAAAAAAGATCGGCGTGAAAAAAAGGAAAAAAAGTTAGGCATGGAACTCAAAATGCAAAACGCAAAGTTTTTGTTTTTGAGGTCACGTTTGGTGCGCATGGGTGCGCCAAAACGCTTGCATCTAGACTTTTCCTAAAACAAATATAATTAATTTTGACTTGCTTATTGATTTTCAATATTTGCTTTACGACAAATCAATTTANTCTCTCTCTCTCTCTCTCTCTCTCTCTCTCTCTCTCTCAATTAACATTAATTATAGTGCATGCTTCAGTAAAGCATATATTCTTTAATTAATATCGATCATGAAATTCCAAACTATACAATTATGTCTTGAATCTAGAAGTACTACACTTATCATGGTCGAAATAATAATAAAAAAAAAGCATACGATATTGGCGGGCCAAGCTGCGAATACGGCACCCACTATATATCTAGAACATGCAAAATTAACCAAGGTTTTTTTCCCCTATAATATATATATAAATATATATTTATATTATATATGCATGAGAGGGCCTAGAATTGTGGTTAAAAAAGGGCACCACAAAAAACAAAATAGTTTCCAATTATAGGTAGGAAACATGCTAATTAAATTATAGTCATGACCAAGCAACTACCTTATATATCTCAATATATATATATATATATGGTTGGCGACATCAAGGATTCATGCATTTACATGTGAATTTCACCATTCATTTATATATATATTTATATATATATTTATGGAGATAGGGTCGTAGTTGCAGATAAGGAGCAAATTCAGAACAGGTACAATGTGATAGATCTTTATAATGACATGTATGTCCCACCACCCACCATCCAAAGCAGAGCTCTATTTTGGAGCCTGCTGCAGCAGCAGCTTCCTGAATGTGCAGAGACCGGATAAGGTTTGGAAGAAGTAGCACGTGAGACATGTTGATCCATAACACATGATTATTGCCATTGCCGGCCGTTTGTCGATCATGGAATGCTCATGTTTGTTGGTAAACAACAGAATGATCATCTTTTCCACAAACTTATAGATATATCCAAAACTGATGGTTATTTTGGACGGACGATATTAATTCTAGAGGAGATATATGGTATTTCCAGTACTAGGGTTGTTTTGTGGTCCTCATGTGGATATGTTCAGCATGCAGGACCTAACCAGAAGGAGCCAAAGTTTGTACGAATGAGGGAGTATATGAAAAATCAAGATTAAATGAATATCTTGGAAAAACAAAAACAAATTACATGATTCACGTATACATGATCAAGTGTATCAAAAAGAAAAGATAACATGATATAATTCTTTCTTAATTATAACTATCAAAATTGTAGATTTGAGAGGTGATCACACACCGAACGGTGTACCTATTGGATTTGTATCCTCCTCATGGTGATGCGTCCCGTGAGGCTTGTTGGTTGAGGAAGTTTCAAGATTCAAATAGTTGTCTCTTACTAATGGTTGTGTCCTTTACCAACCAATATCTTATGATCTATAAAAAGAGATTATATGTACAAAATTCACTTACTTGCAATTTTTTTGTCCAACACCAATTTGTGGGACAAACACCCTCACAAGTTTGTCACAATTTTGTTCAAACACAAACATATTTTTGTTCCTATATTCTGACAAAAATGACACCTACAATCAATGGTCTTATATATAGATCATCCCCATGAAACCATCTATGAGTTCTTTTAGGCTTTGTCTGGGTATTGAGATCTTAGATGCTTTGTAAATAGTAGTGAATTAAGTTACTTGAGTGAGTTTTGTGGTTCTATTGAGATGTTGAATGTATAAAGTACGTAAAGATATATTTGAATTTTTTTATGAGAAATTTAAAATGTAGTGAGTTCCTTCATTAATTAGTTTGAGATAAACTCCCTAATTTACTAAATTTCATACCTAATATCTATTTTAAATGAATCATAATGAACATGAGGAAACTCAAAAGCTTTTGAAGTAAATTATCTATATAGCTTGCAATTGCATATGCCGATCCATAATAAAATAGTTCACGAAAGCGCTTGCATGGAAAAGATCAATAAATTTTCTCGAGAAAAGTAAATTAACATTTAAAGATATCCCTTAAGAAATGAAAAAGAAAAACGAAAGGAATGCCGAAAGGCAAATCATGATGATTATTATACAAGCAGCAAAAAAAATCCAATATATATATATATATATAGATATATCCTTCATTGTTGTTAAAATGCACGTTGATTACAGATCAAATAAATATAATGGATTTGGGTCGACGTACCTTAATTCTGGTCTGGAACCAAACCTGATTTTGATAGGAGTCTTGCTTAATTGTTAAAACAAATTATAAATGTGGATATGATGATCTACAATATCATGTCATGCAGTATTAACAAACACAAAATATCCAAAAAATATCTAAAAAATATTGTTAATATAATTCAATAATATTGGCAATGATAAACTATTTTACGACTATATAATAAAATAATATAAAATTTTAAATTCAAATGCATTAAATTAAAAGAAAAAGTTAAATTTAATTAATATTTTATCAATAAATTGTAGAAAAGTTGTAAACCGGTTTATTTATTAAATATACTTAAACATTAATATTTAGGTTCTACATCGGTACCGAATTTGGTGGCTCTAGAACCATACAAAATATTAAAAAGCTAGAAAAACAAACACAAATCATAAAAAATAAAGAAAAAATTGGTACACTTTGTCGGTAAAATCGTCGGTGGGAGTATCATTTCCCTAATATTTATAGAGGAAAAAATATTCTTAGTCCGTGTCAGTCTCCGTATCGATCTTTATATAATATCATAATTAAGAGACCTTCAACTCATTATCCCTATCCAATATATCAGTAGTTTTTTATTTTTAATTTTATTTTTGTTAAATTAAATGAATTTTTTTACTTATCATCTACCATACACTATATATTTGATAATTAAAAAAAAAAATCATATGTAGTATATAAATAATGAGTAGAAATTTTCATGTCATAATATATATAGGTGATCATGGATTTCAGCCATCATAGAAATATCTCAATTATCTTCTATATGTACGTCGGCTTGGATCCTATATCAAAGTTTAGTACTCAGTGAAATTGGGGTCAAGATATGACTCGGTCTGATTTTTTTAATTCAGAAAATAAAAATTAGGAGCTATATAATAATAATAATAATAAATTTACGATTTTTAAAAAAAAAAAATCTTATTTATAAATTGACGTGAATAATTCATCTAATAAAGTACTTATATGATATAATTTGATTTAAAAAATATTGATATAGATGATATATTCAATGCACTAGCTTAATAGAATAACTATTAATTTATACAAATTAAAGGCCTCATAGTTGTATCCGACAAGATCATAATAATTATATTCTCTCTAAATATTGATCATCAGTACTGACTTTGGGCATGGAAAGCAACCTAGTACGCGTATGTAAATGTCTACGTCGGAAGGAAGTGTACTACAATATTATATTAAAAATTCTGCATGACTAAAAATGACAAAGATGGATAACTTGTCGGGTTGAATATAAAATCACCAAAGCAATCGCTTCGGATAATATATTTTTACATCCTATGATGTATATGCTTAGATCGATCATCCGGTGGAGGCATCAAAGTTGGAGTTTCCTCTCAAAGATAACAAAGAAATTAACATGAATAGACAAAAGCATACATATATTATATATATATATATAT
>QEOT01004924.1:54494-69313 GCA_003123785.1 Pterocarya stenoptera
GGGGGAACTTACGTGAAGGGGAAAGAGAGGGAGGGGAGAATGGGCTCATGGGGTGGGCGTTTATGCGTGAGCTGGATTTTTTTTTTCTTGGGCTTGGGTTATTACATGTTAGATTTCATAGAATATTTTGTCATTTCAGTCACGATTAGTACGTGACATAGTTTAAATATTGACTGTTATTTAAAGGGTTAATACATAAAATCATATAAAATATTTCATTAACAAGTATAATTGAAGATGAACAAATTTTAGATGAGGATCGAGTAATATTTCTTTAAGGATATTCCATCATAGTTCAAGTTTCAAAGTCTTTGGAAAGGGGACCCAGATGCAATCCAGGGTTGAGTAAAAAATCAGACAGTTTACAAAGGCATTTAATATAATAATAGTGAATAGTTTTCGAGTCACTCGAGGCCAGATTAAAAAAATCCAGGTGAACGATAATGTGGTTGCTTAGCGTTTGAATCTTTTTAGGTTGCCTTCTTTTCCAAGATTTCGGTGGAAAAAGTAGCAGATAATATCTTTTACCTAAACACAACATGTGAACAACTCCTTTGTCTAACCGAATGCTGAAAAAACAAATACAAACTTTTTGCTTCAGATGTGTTTGGCTATAGATTCGTACTGATCCCATATATATCTAAGCTTTTTAGGTTTATTAGGTTCGAGAGGAATAGTATTAAATGTGGTTTAAATAATTACTGAACAACCAAGCTGGTGCATCTAACATAAAGTTATTCCTAGTGCGCAGAACCTCCCAATTCCTAGCATCAGGCTGATTCCCTGATCCATATATGTAGTTGCAGGTTAAGACTTGTGCTCATTTGGGGTCTTTTATTTTTGTGTCTTTAAGGTGAGAAATTAAAGATAAAAAGAGTAGGGAAGCCCATTACATACTAGAACTTCTGATACTTCAAAACAATTAATCAGTGTTATAGGGTCTTATTCACTATATTCATATACTCTATCAAGGGTATAACACCTGGTTTTCAAGGTCATTTGGACCAGATGACATAAGACCTGGTCTCCAAATGGGAGAATCAAGTTTGAACCCTTCCACACTTGTATAAAAAAAAAAAAAAAATTATCAAGGATATTATAGAAATGGTAAGGGAGATTGAATTCTTCGAGTTGTAAACTGTCACAACATAAACTATACAAATAAGAGTAATGCTATTTGAAGGCTTCTACACCATCCGCATAGTATAATTTGATTTATAAGATTCAAATTTTAAAATTTATATTTCAAATCAAATTATACCACGTGAATGACGTGTGGTGTAAAGACATTCAAATAGAATTATTTATCAAAATCAATTTATCTTTTACCATCCATTTATGCTTTTTCAATAATTACTGATTTAATATAGTATTAGAGAAAGAAATCTAAAGTCCAAACCCTGAATACGTACTTAACTTCCCGTATCAATTAAATACTTATTATTTTTTTGAAGTTAAATACTTTATTTATAGGACCCATTTATTAAATGCGATGACCCAGACTACCCTTCGGTTCTCTCGCGGAGAGAGGGAGCGGCTAGAGAAGGAGTTGAGAAGGATACGGCTTGCCTTGGAGGAAGGGAGCAAGAAATTGAGAAGCTTAACTGCCGTCGGAAGAAGCTAAAGAAGAAGGTGAGGGAAGACGCCCAATGGATGAACCGACTTGTCGTAGATCTTCGGGGTGACTTGTCCCGAGTGCAAGAGGTCGCCTCCCGCTTGGACAGCCAGCTAAAGTTTGTTGTGGGCGTTCGTAATACTGCATGGGGGCACGGGTGTGTTGAGGGCCTTAGGCCGATGTAGGACCACATTTTGGAGAGGTTGCAGCTATGTTCGCAGACTCTCGAGAAGTATTTGCGGAACCTTGACCTTAACCAGGGTTCCGTTGACAGAGAAGATTTTGCGTTCTGCCGCAAGTTGGGGATGAAAGAGATCCCTGAAATTCCAAGCCAAAATTCAAATTATATATTTTCAATGTTGCATCTTGATCTCTATCTCATCTTGGTTAGTCAGATTTTAATTTGTAATTTTTTAATTTGTTTCTTGTTTATAAATATAATTTATCTTCTTATTCAATTTTTCATGTTTCAGATTTTATGATCTCATGACTCATAGCAGGTAGTACTAAATTTTATTTTCACCCTTGGCCACCTGCCCTAAATGTCAAAGTCAAAGTTCAAAGTTCTCCATTGTTACTTGTATAATTTATGTTCAATTGTATTTAGATTTGACATATTAAATTCTGTGTAACGTTGATACAATCACAATGTCCCTTTTATGTTTGTAATTATTTTCTCTTAATTTGTATTATTGTAATAGTTTAGCAATTATAGTTTTATTATAAATTCTATTATTATAAATTGCAATAACTTAGGAGTTAGGATTTAGGAATATTAATAGTACTTCTTTAATCTTTTTTCTCTTAATTTGTATTTTTTTTATTGCTGGGCTAAAAATGGCCTAGAAATAGCTTCTATGCCCATGGCCCATTTGGGGGTGCTAGGGGGTGGGGGACAGAGATAGTATATCCGCCCTTGCGCCCCGATACCTGGACGGGATACCTCGGCCCCGCACTATGGAGGCTGGTGTCAGGAGAGAAAACCCCATCCTTGTCCCATGCGGGGTGAGGGGCGGGGAAGGGTGCCCCCGTACCATATGGTGCGTGTATCACCTTTATACTTTACTTATAGGACCCATTTATTACGTGGAATCACTATAATATATATTGAATGATTAAATTCACAATGAAATCCTATCATTAATAAGAAAATTTCTATTTGTTAGCTGGCTTGGAAGACATATCCTTCAAATTTATGAAATGTCAATATTTAATTTATAAGAAATATTAAAAAATTTAAATCTTTCAAATCAAAATTTACCATATAAGTTCGTTTTGGTTAGGACTTTCGTAAGCATATGGACCCAATGATATCAGAGGATTTAGGACTTATATTTGAATATATATGTTGATTGTTGAGCCTAAAATTTTCATACGGGATGGAAATATAATTTTGGGTAGAATAATTGCTCGACCATTATTCCAAAAAATGTAGGGCTCTTTAAAGAGAAACCCATTATAGATGTTTGAGCCATACATGGGAATTAATTATTAGCATTTGTAGAGCATGGAAATTACATAGGTTAGTAGAAATTTTTATTGCCTAAATTGAGCTAATTAATCTTATTTTCTAATGAGATATATTATATTATATATGCCTTATTTGTGTGGGCCTGCCTGCATTCTCAGATCGATGCAGTTCAATGTCCGACTCCTGAAATATATAGCCCAAGCCCAAGCCCAAGGGATGTGACATTATTGATCTTAAAACTGCTTGGATTTACAGGGAGTTTTGTCGCGCAATCTTTTTTTTATTATTATTTGTTATCCAATTCGGAATTTCTGAGGATATTTTCTGTATTAGTTTTTAAAACGATTCTATTATTGTATTAGGTAAAAAATGTTATTTATTCATTTGTGTGGTGATTCAGTTCGTGATTATGGTATTTTATGCAAAAACAAAATAAAGCTTACAGAATGTTATAATCATATAAATCATAATAGTTGAGACTTTAGCTCACCGAACAAAGATAGATTAATTGAGGATAATAAGTGCTGGTATGGGAATATTTAGGATCCTTTACATGGAAATTGGAAAGTTTCCACTTAAATCTATAATTTTTATTTTTCATTAAATGGCTCTCATATAGTTTTTCATTAATTCTTGTTGAGGCTTTGAATAACCATGTTGAGTATTGCACATATTTTGATTTTCTTCTACAAGATATTAGACAACTGATGAATTGCTTTCAAGAGCTAAAAGTTTTGCATGCCAACAGGATGGGTAACTCGGCGGCACATCAACTAGCAAGACATGCTTGGAGAATTAGTGATATAGAGTTGTGGTGGGAATGTCCTTCTTTTGTAACTCAAGCCGTCTGGTTTCATAAAAGCAATCTCTTGTAAGGACTTATTTCAATGAATGAATTTGATTATCAAAGAAAAAAAAAATTTAGCATGCATGTGCAAGGCATGTGCTTGATCTATAAATATCGTACGTATTAATAATTTCGAATTTTAAAAATCATTCAATACAAGCCTACAAAGTAATAATATTAAATTGAAAAATGAAGAGTTTATCTAAATATGTCAAATCCACAAGCAACAAAGTTAAGTGAAAGAAGTTGACATGCATGCTTTTACGAGCATTTAAAATATGATAATAGTCCCTAAAAATATCGCTACTTGTTTTATTTTTTTTCAAATTTCAAATCATTTTTATAGGGGAAGTCGGGAACGTGCTCTTGCTCGGGACTACCAAGCAAGGCCGATCTTCACAAAAAGCTACTAGGGATAATCTTGCAAAAGAAGAAAGTCCTTGCTTGGGATCGCAATTAAGGTCAACGTTCCCGGTTTCGACGAGATTTGTGGAAAAAACAAAGTGCTCGCCTCCAGGTAAGCAAAATTAAGGAGCATGAAGCTCACCACCATGGCGAGCAAAGTGCTCTTTCCCAGGGTGAGCACTAGGGAGAACGAAATAGCTCGATTCAGGGCAAGCATCAAAAGATCAAAAGTGCGTGCCCCCAAACATCAGGGAGGGATAAAATGCTCGCCTCTAAGCGAGCACGATGAAATGCAACAAATTTCATCCCTAGGAGAGTACTAGGAAAACAAAGTGTTCGGCCACCATGCGAGCACTAGGGAGAGAAAAAGTGCTCACCCCCATATGAGAACCAAGGAAAGCGAAGTGCTCGCCCTCCATGCAAGCACCAAAGAGAGAAAAAGTGCTCGCTCTAGAAGATAACTATGAAGCAAAGTGCTTGCCAACTAGCTGAGCACCGTGGAGCGCAAAGGTACTTGCCCCAGGTGAGCAACGTTAAGGAGAATAAAGCTCACCCCTAAGAAGGTAATCGGAAAACAAAATGTTCTCCCATCATGCGAGCTCTAGGGAGAGAAAAAGTGTTCAACCCCTGACAAGAACCAGGGAAAGAAAGGTGCTTGCCTACCAAGCGAATATCGTTGAGCATAAAAGTGCTCACCCACGTATGGGCACCACAAAAGCGAAGTGCTCGCCCTTAGGCCAACAGCGCGAAGGAGCATGAAGCTCACAACTTTGATGAGCATTGTGGAAAAGCAAAGTGCTCGCCCTAGGTGTGGGGTGATATAACATCTCGCTCCTTTTTCTTTCGAATGGTGAGCAAATTTTGGGGACAAAATTTATTATAAAAAGAGAAGGATGTAACATCCTGCTCCTTCTCTCTAATGGTGAGCAAATTTTAAGGACATAATTTATTATAAGAAGAGGATCAGAATGTAACAGTTTGCTCTTTCTCTCTAACGATCGTGAGTCTCGTCTTGCGTGTCAAACCTCAAATGGATGTTTTTAATGTTAGCAGTTGATTTTTAAAATATGCCCAGTGTTTTAAAGCTCTTGAATATTTTCAATGTCCTGAGAATATTTATATGGGGTATTTATAGTGTTATTGAACCAAGCCTGAATTTAAGTAAGATAATTATAATATTTTTGAAGAGTTTCAAAAATATTATAATTGTAGAAAATCATTTTATCAACATGATTTTAGTTATTTAAAATATTATGAGATTTAAATTATGTTGAAAATTCTAATTACTTATATGGCTTTATTATCTTAAAATTAATTAGCAAACTTGATCAATTATTTAATGATGAAAGAATATTATTTTATAAACTAAAGTTGAGTTTAAATTTATGATATGATATTCTATCTTAATTCCTCTCAGTGTTTTTAGTTAAGTTAATGTTTACACATTTTCAAATCAGTATTTAAAGCCCACCGTTAAATCGTTTTTAAGACCTCAAGGTAAAGGGTTGGGACTAAAACCCTAGCTCCCTCACCTTTTCCCTTCACTCTTCCCTTTCCCATTCTCTCCTCCCTTTCTCCCTTAGCTCACGAGACAACCCTTCTACCCCTTCCCAATTCCCTCTCTTAGCTCACCCAGCCTAGCCGTGCACCACCTGTAGTGCCATCGGCTCCCCTTCATGCCGGCCACTTCTAGCCACCTTCAAGCCTCCACAGTAGCCCCCACACGCAGTCCCTTCTTTCAACCCGAAATGGGTCTCGACGCACGGGTTCTCCACCCTTGCGCCACCATGGCTCAGCCTCAGGTCCACCATGCACCACCACCGAGTTCCCTTCATGCTGTGGACCACTTCCATGGAACCCAACCACCCGTAGCTCCTCCCTAGCCCCACGCACATAGCCCCTCTATATGCACGGGTTTCTCCTCGTAGCACCGCCATTAGCCAGCCCCATGCCACCGGACCGCCACCAGCAGCCTGCTCCTTCACCGGCGACCTCCCCCTAGCCTCCCTTCCTCTAGCTGAGCCTCATAGCATCCACACACCCTCACTCTCCCACGACTTCTCCTCCACCTCGCGACCATATCTACTGTAGTAGGCCACCGTGCCGCCACTCCAACGCCACCACCAGCTCCACCACACCTCCTTCAAGCCTCCATGCTTAGCCATGCCTCCCTTAGTTTCACCTCTTCATTTCCATAGTTGAGACCCATGACCTCAACCCTACCATGAAACCGCCACCTTGAAAATGCCACCTCGAGACCACCACGATGCCATCTTAAGTTTTCCCTAGCCATCCTAATGCCCAAACAGCTCCCAAACAGGTCAAAAAACCATTGTACATAGCTAACTGCCACCGTACACGGCTTTAGCTGCCACGTACAACCCTTCCATTGCCACCCACGAACTCTCTACCATGTCGGCCACCCTCGCATAGCCTAGATCCACCCACCAAAGCCTAGATTTAGTAGAGAAATCTTAGATATATCCACCAGGAATAGTCTCGTTGTAAGATCACAACAGTGACTTTGACGGAGTGTCTACTGCCCAAGCTAGTGGCTTCCGACGCCACTGGTCATCTCGGATAGCGAGCAATTCACGGGTTATCTTGACGGTGGTATAACATTTTTTCTCTCTACCCTCATTATTATGTTAGTTGGTTGTGGACTGTGCTGTGTTGTGGAGTTCGCTGTGTAGTGTGGTGATATGAAGTGTGATCGTGTACGTGAAGCGTTGGGCATAGTTGTGTAGTGTGTTGTGTAGTGTGGTGATGCGAAATGTGGTTGTGTACGTGAAGTGTTGGGCTTAGTTGGGAAGTGTGCTGTGCAGTTGTGTTATGGACTGTGCTGTGAAGTGTGGTTGTGAAGTATGTGCTGTAGTGGTGATGGGAAGAGTACATGTACAATGTACTCTCGTGGCGTAGTGTGGAATGGGAAGAGTACACGTGGAGTATACTCTCGTGGCGTTGTGTGGAATGGGAAGAGTACACTTGGAGTGTGCTCTTGAGGTGTAGCGTAATGTGAATGGAATGTATGTGTATTGTACTCTTGTGACGTTTTGTGTGGAATGGAAAGAATACACATGAAGTGTACTCGTGGCATAGTATGGATTAGAAAGAGTATACGTGGTGTAGTGTGGATTGATAAGAGTGCATGTGGAGTGTACTCTACATGGCGTAGTGTGGATTGGAGGGAGTATATGATAAGTGTACTTTATGTAGTGAAGCGATGCACCGTGTAACGTGTTATAAAGATATGGATGGTTGTGTTGTTGAGGAGTGTAGAGTATGATGAGTAGTGTCAAGAACTGTGGAACACTGTCCTGGAATAGTTGTGATGTGATTGGTAGTCTTAGTGAATAATGTTATTGTGTAGGTGTGTTATTTTTGGGAGTATGTGTGAAGTGTCGAGAATTGTGGAACAGTGTCCCGAAGTAGCTGTGATGTGACCGATAGTCCCAGTGACGGGTGCCACCGTGTAGCAATGTTATGGTTGTTGTATGTGAGAAGTGACGGAATGTATAAGACTAACGTAGCGAGAACGTGATGGGATGTCACGATGTGGCAAGAGTACATGAGGAACCATACTTGTGATGACTTAGGAGTGGGGTAGAAGTGACGTAGCGGGATGCCAGGTGACGTGACAAGGTCACGGTGTAGCTTGGGAGTAGTCTCAAGCTATGTGACGTGATATAAGGTGTAGTTGTGAATGGAGTCTTGTCGTATTAAGTATTGTGATGAGCTATGTAGTTGGATATGTAGTATGAAGAGTCATGCTAGTTGAGTTAGGAGAAAGTTAGTATCAGAGTATGAATTTTTTTACATAAACGGGCGATAGTGGATTATATGTTGTTCTTAGGTGATAAAAGGGGGTAGAGTACATGTGTAATCTGGATAGACACGTACTGGACAGATTTACCATATATAATGGGTAATCTGTCATAAGCATGTATATGTATACGATGTTTGAGCCTCAAAGTTGGCTTAGAGTCTTGTGATATGCATAGATGAGGATGATGATGAGGATGGGGAAGTGTAGGCTCAAATGTAGGAAGTGACGTGTGTATTGTCTAGGATTGTGATGCATGACTTCGTAGGTTTGAGTCATGCATCAGGATGAGGTTAATAAGAAGAATAAGATGAAGGTCTTAGTGTCTTAACACTAAAGTGAATTATGGGGTTCACTTTAGTGGATAAGCACTCAAAATAGGACGTTGAGTTTGGAAGAGGTAGTGACCGTAAGTGGATCATTGAAGGTTTTAGCATAGTAAACGACACATATGAGCCCAAGATAGAAGGAGAGTATTTTCAAGTAAAGTGTAGTTCT
Organism: Pterocarya stenoptera; assembly: GCA_003123785.1. Lineage (NCBI taxonomy): Eukaryota > Viridiplantae > Streptophyta > Magnoliopsida > Fagales > Juglandaceae > Pterocarya > Pterocarya stenoptera. Next base: position 63,154 of record QEOT01004924.1, read on the forward strand.
ATTTATACTTTAGTTACTTATGTGTTAGATAGAGAATGACGCTAAACTTATGTGTATGCATGTAGGTTGGTTGCCATCTGACATGCACGTGAATTGACTAAATGGTATGAGAATGGCATGGAGACTAAGTAAGTATTATATTCACACGCTTCTAGAGTTTTCTAAAAATAGGAAAGAAATGAAAAGAAAATATTTATCTTTACGACGCTTTACAAAATGAATGAGCTTTTATGAAAACATGCTTGGTATAAGTCTTCAAGTATATGTACGTAATGTCCATTTTTGGTAACCCTTTTTTATGCAACCCAAGTATCTAATTGTATGCATGTGATAGATGACTATACATATTAGCTATTGGATGTAGCCTTTTTAAAATGAAAACGTGAGGCTTATGCCTCATGCTTTTATGTACTGATGCTTTAAGCGATCTAAAAAAAGTGTTTTAAAATATCCCTATGAACGAATATTTTATGGATGTCATGGACTAATGGTTGCAATGATGTCTCAATGATGTCATGTTTAAGTTTATGCTGATGCTTTTTAATGATATTTTTCCATGAATGAACTGACTAATAAAATAATGGAAGAGAGGACTGAATGAATGACTACTGTGATGTAGGAAAATACGTAACGACCATGATGAACAAACAAATGCATGATGGTACCAATGAATAGGCAGATTGCAATGTTGGGAAAGTAGTGATGGTAGTGCATCCAATATTGCCCCTAGATTGATAGATTCACAACTTGCGGCCACTGGCAGAATCAGGATTGATAGGAAGATCCGCTAACCCTAGCACATAGGGCGTAATAGTGTGTAAAGGTCGATGGAAAGTGATAAGAGAATGCACGAGTGTTCAGACTCTTTAAGAAATGAAGGCACTTGGCAGGAGATGTGTTACGAAAAGAAAACTGTCCCTTAAATCCCCCACCTAGTGATTTTTTCAAAATGAATGTATGTTTATTGTCTTGTATGTATGTATGTACGAGTGAGAAATGCATGACTGCAATCCTATGTTGCTATATTTTTATGGAATGAAGTAATACTTATTGAGTATTTGATTGATTTTAGTTTTTATGTATGTCATTCCCCTATCAGGAACTAAATAAGCAGAACGCGTCAGGACGGACACGGTCCAAGAGGAAGAGCACGAAAGTCTAGGCATGAGAGTTTTAAATGTATGAGAGGCCTTTTATTTTAAGTTTGATGTTTTCTGTTGTAAACCTCTTTTATTCTCAAAACACGTTTTACTTTTTAACTTAACGTCTTACACCTAGGTATGGAAGTAAAAAGTTTTAAATCGAACGGTAATTCCCGTCATCCTTTATTTTAAAATCATTTTTATATAAAGTCCCATTATAAGAATGGACGTTACAGGTGAGCACCAAAATAGCAGAAGATGCTCACAACCCAAGGCGAGCGAAACTGCTTGAAACCAAAGGTGAGCAAAGAGTGCTCGCATAGGTGTGTCTGCACCAAGGGTGAGAAAAGAGTACTCGGACCCAAGGGAAAGGAGTGGCCCAGCCCCAGGGTGAGCAGTAATAGCTTGGACATAAAGCAACTGAAACTACCCGCACCCTAGGTGAGAAACGAGTGCTCGAACCCTTAGGCAAGCAAAGTGAACTTGAACGCCAAAGAGAGTAGCAACAGCTCCTACAAGGCAAGTGAAAGTTCTCGTGCACAAGGTGAGCACCATAAGGAGCAACGTGCTCACCCCTTTGAAATGCAACGATGCTCACTCCCACGACGAGCATTATGAAATTGCATCAAGGGTTCGACCAGGAGCTAAGAGTGTTTGCCTAGTAGAGTGTTGAGAACAAATGTTCGTTTTTGGGGCCATTTAAAGTACTTGCTTTGTGTGAGAACCATGTTGATCAAAAGTTCCCATTGCCCACTTGGGTGAGCAATATGTTGATGTAAAAGTGCTCTCTCTCTCTCGACGGCAAGCAATTCTTCCCAAGTTACGATAACATTAGCTGTTAATTAATAACTTTTCAATTTTGAAGCAAGTATGCACGGTATTTCCAAGCACTTTACAAACTCCAGAGTGACAAATATCGTTCTACATGCATACACTAATTTTTACCCCACATCAAGCAAGTTTAGTAATACCGAGTACTTTATACTAATCATCTCACATCAATATCGTTCATCACCAAATTATCTAGGCCTCGCCAAAAATCTCTTGATCAGAATCCTCAGTTTTCAAACATGACAAAAAGTTATGGTCCCTTTTTTTAGCAACTTCTACGAATTTATGCAAGATACTGCTTGCGAATACCAAGGAGGAAGAATATAAGCCCTTGATTGGGAGTGTCGAACAAGGCCAATTTATAGCCACAATTACCGAGAAGGAAGAGCTTGAAAGAGCTTGGAATAATTTGGTCGGAAACTAAGGGAATCTGATTGGGAGATTCTTGACCAGGCCGGGATAATTTGGTTATAAATCCACTTGGAATTAGATTATCAGTATAAAGTGCTCAGATTTAGACCGTAAACTTTCTAAAGCTTTTTCAAACATCTAGTCTGACAAATAATAAAATTTTAAAATTCAATAATCTCGCGCGCCATCGAAGTAGCTTGATCAAGGAGGGTTGCTTGGTTCAAGCTTTAACCCCGGATCACTTGATCGAAATGAAGTGGTCGAGCACGGAATAACTTCGCCAACATATTGCTCTGCAAAACTTCTATGACACTCTAGTTTCGAACTCCCACCTCCAGAACTTATCTCATCTAGCAGAGAAACCAATTGGGAACGACATTTGCGCTAAGGAGGTGATTCAGAACACAGGTTTGGTTCTTGCACTTGTTGTCGTCTTCAGTTGCTAAAGCATCTGCCAAAGCTTCCCAATGATCCATCATCGTCTCCTCCTTTTTCATCTTCTGTAATACACTCAAAACAACACCCACCCTTGCTACTACTACTGCTGTTATTACAGCCGCTGAGTTGGGCTACTAGCACAATGTCGATGATGATACCTGGGAGAGAGAAAGAAGAGAGACAAGAAAGAGTTTTAACTTTTAAGATAAAAGAGTGAAAGTGTGTGGGTGCGAGAATGTGAAGTGGCTTGATGTTAAGACAAGAGGCAAACAGTCAAAATCGTTGTTAAAAGCAAGAGGCGAGCTATCAAAATGGAGTCAATTTCAGACTTATTCTAAAAATCCAAATATTAGTTGGTGTGAACGTTAAAATAAGAAGTATAGTTGGATTTGCTGAGTTATTTCTGACTTGATCTTAAAAGTCGAATAAAAGAAACAGAAAAGCCTACTATGTGGACAACATTTTCGTGAGTGCACAATTACCAAAATAACAATCAAATAGTTGCATCCAGACTTAATTTTGGAGGATATTTTCATCCATTCAAGTGCCAAGAAAAATGTACAAGCTCTCTCTTTATTTATAGAGAATAGATAATAACACTTCTTTTCCCTTTTTATGAAAATGACTAAATCATCTAAAAGTGTATGTACCCTATATGTATATTTAAATTCGGTAAGGTGCACCCCCACATACTTCCTACTTTTTATAAAAGCTGTACATTTAATCATATTAATATGAGTAATAAACAAAATACCCTTAGGGTTTTTCATGATGGTTAGGAAACCTATTGAAGTAATAAGTAGGTTAAGGATTCTCATGTATAATACAACTGTACCTCTAGTCATCAAGAGATACTATTAAGTAAATTTTTTACGAAATCCTTTTATCATGGTCACAAGATTAATCCTCCGATAGATTTTAATGGAGAGAGATACCCTCTAATGTTATATAAGAGTAAATATTAGGTACAAAATCAAATGTATAAGCATTGCACAAGTTTTTTTGTAAAAATGTAGATTCTATCGAGAAAAAAAGAATTTTTCACACTTTTTCACGATGTGATAGACTTTTTTTATTAAAATTTAAGAAAATGCAATGATAAAATTGAAATGAAATGAAATTAAGAAGAAACTTCAGCGCTGGCATGGCTCAGCATAGCCGACCAGCACATCTCCCGCCAGTATAAACTCACCAAAAGAAAAAGAAAAACCCTCAGATATTTCAACAGATTGTCTCATTGCTGGCTATGATGATTTTCGGTACTGCCTACGGAGCATTGACGGCATTCACTGTGTTCTATTTGTGGACAATTTTTGGCAATAGGCGTCCGGTGGTGCCGGAGGAGGAGTTTTCCATGCAGCCGATGGATTGCGACTACAAGAAAGTCGCGCGGAGAAGTTGTAGAGAAAGCCATCAAAGATGGCAAGTAGGTGTTTGAGATGTTCTGTTGGATGGCGTGTTGTAAATCAGTATATATCGGCCATGTCAGCCGATTCTCCCAACGTTACCCAACGCCGAGTGACTGGTGACTAGATGCTGCGTCAGTGCGTCCCAAATTTTCGCTGTATTGATGGAATTGGGATGTGATATCCACGCAAAGCTGACTCATCGCCGTATTCAGGACGACCGTTCAGGACTCTTGAAGGCTTCGAATTTAATTAGCAGACAAGGACTTTTTTATATAGTTGACTATAAATACCTCTCGATCCCTCTTACCAACTTGCCATTTATCAGCTTTTCATTGATTAGTATCTTGTCAGATCAATTTCATTTCTTTTTCAGTTTCATTAATTCTCCAATTTTTGAGGAACAATGACTATTACCATTGAGCAGCCACAGCATGGTATATACCATTCTTTTCATTTTTCACTTTTATTTTTTGTCCTTCCTCTTTTCTTGAGCTTTGGGTCTCATTGCATTTGCATATACATACACACACATATAATACATATATATAGGCTCTGAATTTATAATCTTGTGTTTCTAATTACCCTTCTTTACCAGAAATATCACAAGTGAATCAGGACAAGAAGATTTCTTCTGAAACAAAGGATTTGGTGTCGGATGGTGGATTTGTGGTGCATAAAACTGTACCAAACAATACTGGATTGGCAGCAGAAGATCTTGTTTCAAACAATGACTTCTTGGCTCCAGAAATCAATTCCTTTGGCCGCTCATTCAGGTCCTCTAAAATAAAGGGTTTACATATGTTTTATTAACTTTTAGCGCTTTTTAGTTTCTGGGTTGGTCTCCATTGAATGAATTCTGGCATGGAATACTGATGGGTAATGCATGCGTCTATATTACAGAGATTATGATGCAGAAAGTGAAAGGCAAAAGGGTGTGGAGGAATTCTATCGCCTGCAACACATCAACCAAACATATGATTATGTAAGAAAAATTCCATGAAACAAAAGGTCTATATATAATTACAAAAACTGTATAGGGCGCCAAAGAAAAAATCCTAGAAACTCAAGCAGATACAGATAATGGGGTGACATATCTTTTGGATGATGGGATTGCAGGTGAAGAGAATGAGAGAGGAGTATGGTAAATTGGACAGAGTGGAGATGAGCATATGGGAATGTTGTGAACTCCTGAACGAGGTCGTGGACGACAGTGATCCAGACTTGGATGAACCCCAAATCATGCACTTGTTACAGTCGGCTGAGGCAATCAGAAAAGATTATCCCGATGAAGATTGGTTGCACTTGACTGCCCTTATACATGGTATATATAAATATATTATATATATATATTCTTTTTTAAATTCGTTTTGGTCTATCCCAATCTGGGTGGTTTTAATTTCCCTTTTCTGTGCAAGGGTTTAAATCTCGAAATCTGATATATATTTTGAATATTATAACGGTGAAAACATAATTTTGGTTACATGTTAATGAGGTTCTGAGGTGACATGTCGTGTAAATCAAGTATTTTTAGGATATTCTGATTTTATGCTAACTTTGAGAGACCTACTCGCATATTATAAACTAGGAATTGAATAACCATGTTTGACCCTACTCTGCTAACATTTACAAATCATTAATTTTATTTAGCTATTACTTCTCGCGCGCTCCTATATTAATGTATAAACAAATATATATTGTCTGGTTTCAGATCTTGGAAAGGTTCTCCTTCTTCCTAGCTTTGGAGGGCTTCCTCAATGGGCTGTTGTTGGTAAGTGACAAGCAACTCTTTCAATATTATATTAAAATGCATGCTAGTGATTTCGAGTAAATATATAGAATTGAGGGTTTAATTTCAATATCATTGCAGGAGACACATTTCCTCTTGGTTGCGCTTTTGATGAAGCGAATGTTCATCACAAGGTCTTCATC
>QEOT01004925.1:1168-18686 GCA_003123785.1 Pterocarya stenoptera
ACCAATTCACAGTTTATAAAACAAGTTAGTGCAAAAATATATTAAAGTCTTAAAAGTCTTTTGGAGAAATACTTACAGCGCTTGGAAATAATTTTAGGAGGATCAAAGAGGAACTGGAAGCACTAAAACAGCAACTCCACAGTGTAAAAACACTGTGGCCGAATACACTGTAAACCCAAATTTATATGGGGTCAAACGAAGACTTGAAATTGATAGGGTAGGGCCTAATGAGGTCGGTGAAGCTAATGGTATCAAAGGTTGGCTATGGGTGGCGGCGGAAATGGGTAGTTTAAGGCCGAGAATTTCAAATCGGAAGTGGAAAAGCTTGGTATTGGGCCGGTGAAGAAGTGGTGAAGAAATGGTGGCCGGACAGCGGCGGAACGGCGAGGAGAAGCCGTAGGCTTCGCATGGCTCACGGCGGCTAACGGTAGAGTTAGACGGCCGTATATTGGGTGGGTAAGGTCGCCGGCGCACAGGGGAGCCGATGGTGCCGGCGGTGTCGCGCACGGCGGGCCGAGGGCGGAGTAGAGGCGGTGAGTCCGTTTGGACGTGAGAGAGAAGAGAGAGAGAGGGGGTCGGGCTAGGCTTGTCTGAACGAGAGAGAAGGAAGAAAAAAAAGAAAAAGAAAAGAAAAGGAAGAAAAAAAGGGAAGAGGAAAAAGAATTTATTTTATTAGTTTAGAATAAGTGTGCTTGAGGATGCTTGGCCCACATATGTCTTATTTCTTATGAACTAGAGTTTTGAGAAGGCCTTGTATTGTGGCCAAGGGCTTATTTTAAAAGTTACCTTTTAAGAACTAGGGTTTCTAGAAGTTACTGTAGCGAAATTACTGTAGGCGAATCATTGTAGCACGACACTATTCATTCAGGGGTATTTTTGGGAGATATGGCTTTATTTTGGCTAGGGTTTTAATTAGGTTTTGGTTTAAATACTCTTTGTAGCCTGATTTTAAGAGTTAGAGTATATTGAATTTTAATTGTTAGTTGAGTTTACTCCTCTTGTTCTTGATTGAATTTTTAAACTTATCAAAGGTAGATCACAACCTTTGTGGCTTTCCTCCTTGTAATTTGGGTTCTTGAGACTGGTTCTTCAACAGGTCTAGATTTTAATATAATCTAGGTTCTTGAAATGAGTTCTCAACGGGTCTAGATTCTCCATCCATTGATTTGATTTTGGCTTTTTTGGTTGAGTTTTCAAATTGATTGTGGGTTCAAGGGATTCCAATCTTGCGGGTTCATATCAGCACTCAATTGGTTCTCTACTAGGCAAAGACAAACTGGTAAAAATAAGAGGTGCTCAGATTGGCTCGGAGATGGGGCAAACATACCGTAAGGTCTTGGTATTACCATGGGAAGCCTGCGAATGTAAAACTCCAACCTCATAACTTTGCCACTTTGCACTCAATTGGTTCTCTACTAAGGAAGGACAAAACGGAAAAAATAAAAGGTGCTCCAATTGGCTTGGGGTTGGGGCATACATACCATATGGTCATGGTATTACCAATGGATGCCTGCGATTAAAAAACTCCAACCTTATCACTTTGGCACTTAGCACTCAATTGATTTTTTTCGATGCAAAGGCAAAGTGGTAAAAATAAAATGTGCTCCAATTGGACCAATGATGATTATATGAACCCGCATGAATGGAATCCCTTGAACCCACAATTAATTTGAAAATCCACCCAAGAAAACCAAAATCAAGACAATGGATGGAGAATATAGACCCGTTGAGAACTCGTTTCAAGAACCTGGATTATATTAAAATCTAGACCTGTTGAAGAACGTGTCTCAAGAACCCAGATTACAAGGAGGAACGCCACAAAGGTTGTGATTTACCTTTCATAAGTTCAAAAGTTCAATAAAAAAGAAGAGGAGTAAACTCAACTCACAATGAAAATTCAATATTGTCTAACCTCTTAAAATTAGGCTGCAAAGAGTATTTAAACCAAAACCTAATTAAAACTCTTGCCAAAATAAAGCCCTTTCTCCCAAAAATATCCCTGAATGAATAGTGCCACGCTACAGTAATTCTGATACAGTATTTCGGCTTAAACAATAACTCTAAGTCATGTCTTCCACAACTTGTATCAAGCAGATTAAAACTGGTTCTCCTTCTTTCAAACTCAGCTTGAGTGTTGGGCTCTTGCTAGCTTCATCCCAAGTGGATTGCACCAATCCTTACATTGCTTCCTTGATCTTCTTGGCTCTTGATCTTGTAATTGGCCCATCTGGAACTTACAAATGATCTTTAAGACTAGGCCCACCTTGATTCCCATCATTCCCCCTCTCCTCAAAATGATTTGACCTCAAATCTCCACCTACATCAAAAGAATAAAGATTAGAAATATTGAAAGTAGCAGAAACATTGTACTCACCTTGAAGGCCAACTTTTTATGCATTGTCATTAATTTTCTCAAGAATTTGGAAAGGTTCATCTCCTCGAGAATGCAACTTAGTCCTTCTATGTGCTGGGAATTTTTCTTTGCACATGTGAATCCAAACCCAATCTCCTAGTTCAAAGATGACACGCCTTCGCCCTTTATTGGCTTGGGAAGTAACCTTTTCATTCTTTTGGGCAATTTGAAGCCGTACCCTCTCATGAAGTGACTTCACCAACTCCGTCTTATTTTGTCCATCCAAGCTACTCCTGTGGCACCCCCAACTTCCATGTATGGACAAGCACGAAAATCGAGACACCCGGGATGATGACAACACGGCCACGCACCCCAACGACACGTGCCGAGTGTGTGAAATGCAACACGTGTACAAAATAAAATACAGTGGAAAGGTTAGGTCAGATAACTAAGTACCAGAATTTAATACAATACAAAAATAATACAGAATCCACAAGTCAACATAATACAATTTTCTTGTTCATAAAACAACCTCAAATAAAAATACAAATACAACATAGAATATAGCCAAATGTCCATACTCCTCAGGTGGAGCCGCATCTTCCGGCTCAACCTCTTCAAAACCTGCGTCAAAATCTGCAGTACCAATAAATGGTACCACAGGTAAGTAAAACCCAAAAATACTCCAAGATAACAAATATAAGAATACAACAACCACTATGCATGCACATGATGACCCAAGTGCAAAACCCGAGAAAAACACCATTTCTCGAAAATCACAAGTTTTTCCCACGCACGCCAAAAATCACCATTTGGCACAATTAATAACCAGGAATAGTTACTTTAATTCCAATTTTATCCCGTATGCACCATGGCCTCCCCTAGGCACCATCCACATACCCTGGCTCCCTTCGTCACCCCACAGGTAGCGACCATGCGAGTGATATAATACGAGTGATGCCCAGTTCCGCGCCCACTGCGTACATAGCCAAGCATCCTCTGATCTCCGCCAGCACAAAAGATCACGGAGTCGGATCGAGAGCGCTACCATCTCATCCAAGTCCTGAGCAACAGCTCCAGGGGACGACACTCAGTACATTCCGCTCCCGAGTGCCCAGAGGAGCTCCACCGAGATAATAACCCATCTCGGCTTGGGGGTGATACACACACACCCGAAAAGCCTTTTTTTACAAAACACAGTTTCCACGAATGTACACACCCACGCATGCGTGCACTATGCCATGAAAATGACCAGTTACCAATAACCAACAGTTACCAACAATTTTTCAATAACCAACACAGTCTATCAGATAACCAATTCACAATTTATAAAACAGGTCATTGCAAAAATATATTTAAATCTTAAAAGTCTTTTGGAGAAATACTTACAGTGCTTTAAAATAATTTATGGAGGATCACGGAGGAACTGGAAGCACCAAAACAGCAACTGTCACAGTGCAAAAACACTGTGACCAAAATTCACAGTGAAATTCAAATTCTCACACGGGTTCAAACGAAAACTTGGAATTGATAGGGTAGGGCCTAAGGAAGGTGGGGAATCTAATGGTGGTGGTGCTTGGCCGTGAATGGCGGTGGAAATGGGTGGTTTAAGGCCGAGAATTTCAAATCAGAAGTGGAGCTCGCATGGGCGGCTCCGGTGACAGATCGGGGCTGGGTTTAGGTGGAAAAGTTTGTTATTGGGCCGGTGAAGAAGTGGTGAAGAAATGGTGGCCGGAAGTGGCCAGACGGCAGCGGAACGGAGGAAAAACTACCGTTGGTTCAAGCGGCTCGTGGCGGCTAACGGCGGAGTTAGCTGGCCGGATATTGGGTGGGTAAGGTCGCCGGCACACAGGGGAGCTGATGGTGCCGGCGGTGTCGTGCACGGCGGGCCGGAGGTGGAGCAGTGGCGGTGAGTCCGTTTGGACGTGAGAGAGAAGAGAGAGAGAGGGGGTTGGGCGCGCGAGGGAAAGCAGGAGGAAAAAAAAAAGAAAGAAGAAAAAAGAAAGAAAAGAAAAAGAAGAGGGAAAAGGGGAAGATCCAGTCTTCCAAACTGGGTCCCGAAAAATCCAACGAAGATGAATTTAAAACCGAAAGCTAATTAAAATAATCCAAACACAGTGAAATAATTTAAATGCAACAATAAAAATTTAAAACTCAAAAATAAATCAATTTAAATTAAAGATCATTTTAAAAGCCAAAACAATAAATAAAATCTAGAAAGCACATAAAATAATTTTCACATCATAAAATATTATGAAACAATATTTAAAAACTCCCAAAATTTAAAAACAAGATAAATAATCACAAAATAAATTAAATAAATCCTCCATTAAAATACACTAAAATCTGAGATGTTACAACTCCTGTCATCAACAGGTAAATCCATCAAATCTAAAGGAGTAAGTGGATTAAAACCATAAACAATTTCAAAAGGAGAATATGAAGTAGTGGTATTGATGTGAACCCGCAAGAATAGAATCCCTTGAACCCACAATCAATTTGAAAACTCACCCAAGAAAGTCAAAATCAAGTCAATGGATGGAGAATCTAGACCCGTTGAGAACTCTTTTCAAGAACCTAGATTATATTAAAATCTAGACCCGTTGAAAAACCCGTCTCAAGAACCCAGATTACAAGGACGAACGCCACAAAAGTTATGATTTACCTTTAATAAGTTCAAAAGTTCAATCAAGAATAAGAGGAATAAACTACACTCACAATGAAATTCAATATCGTCTAATCCTTAAAATGAGGTTACAAAGAGTATTTAAACCAAAACCTAATTAAAACCTTAGCCAAAATAATGCCCTTTCTCCCAAAAATACCCCTGCATGAACAGTACCATGCTATAGTAATTCTACTACAGTAACATCTTGAAACCCAAGTTCCTAAAAAGTAACTTTCCAAATTGGCCAAAATACAAGACCTTCCCAAAACCCTAGTTCATAAGAAATAAGACATATGTGGGCCAAGCATCCTCAAACCCACTTATTCTAAACTAATAAAATAAATCCTTTAACAAATTGAAAGCCTTTAATAACAATAGGCCCAAACAATAATCCTAAATCATGTCTTCCACAGCTTGTATCAAGTGGATCAAAACTGATTTTCAATCTTTCAGACCTATCTTGAGTGTTGGGCTCTTGCTAACTTATTCCAAGTGGATAGCACCAATCCTTGCATTGCTTCCTTGATCTTCTTGGCTTTTGATCTTGTAATTGGCCCATCTGGAACTTGCAAAGGATCTTTAAAACAAGGCCCACCTTGGTTCCCATCATTCCCCCTCTCCTCAACAGGATTTGACCTTGAATCTTCACCTACATCAAAAAGAGAAAGATCAGAAATACTGAAAGTAGAAGAAATATTATACTCACCTTGAAGGTCCACTTTATATGCATTGTCATTAATTTTTTCAAGAATTTGGAAAGGTCTATCTCCTCGAGGATGCAACTTAGGCTTTGTTTGGGTACCGAGAGTACCTCAGGTACTCTCAAACACTTTCACTATGATTTTTTTATTTTATTATTATTTTTTATCTATTTTTTCTACTATTCATTACTTTTAACTTACTTTTTACAACTATTTAATATTCTATTATTACTTTTTTATTACTATTCACAAACATTCTCAAACACTTTCACTACTTAAACCAAGCCTTAGTCCTTCTATACCCTGGGAATCTTTCTTCGCGCATGTGAACCCAAAACCCAATCTCCTGGTTCAAAGATGACATGTCTTCGACCTTAATTGGCTTGGGAAGCAACCCTTTCATTCTTTTGGGCAATTTGAAGCCATACCCTCATGAAGTGACTTCACCAACTCCGCCTTTTTTGTCCATCCAAGTTACTCCTGCCATCAACAGGTAAATGCATCAAATCTAAAGGAGTAAGTGGATTAAAACCATAAACAATTTCAAAAGGAGAATATGAAGTAGTAGTATGCATGGCCTTATTATATGCAAACTCTATAAATGGCAAACAATCCTCCCAAGTTTTTAAATTCTTGTGAACAACAGTGCGTAAAAGCTGAGTTAAAGTCCTATTAACTACTTCAATCTGACCATCATTCTGTGGATGACAAGTAGTGAAAAATAAGAGCTTAGTACCCAATTTTCCCTACAACACCTTCCAAAAGTAGATAAGGAATTTAATATCCCCATCTGAAACAATACTCCTAGGTACACCATGGAGTCGTACTATCTCCCTAAAAACAAGTTAGCTATGTTTGTGGTATCATCTATTTTATGGCATGGAATGAAATGTGTCATCATACTAAATCTATCCACAACCCCGAAAGTAGAATCTCTACCCCGTTTTAGGCAGCCCCAAAACAAAGTCCATAGATATGTCTACCCATGTCTCACTAGGATTGGATAAGCGTGTATACAACCCATGTGGCAAAACCTTAGATTTGACATTTCTACATGTAATGCACCTGCCACAAATGCGATTAACATCTCTCATCATCTTAGGCCAAAAGAAATGTTCATGCAAAATGTCTTAAGTTTCCTTGACTCCAAAGTGTCCCATTAATCCCCCACCATGTGCCTCACTCACCAATAACTCACGCATAGAACAACTTGGCACACAAAGTTTCCTTTCTTTAAACAAATAACCATCATGCTTGTAAAACTTACCAAATGCCGCCTTATCACATGCCATATACACATCAGAAAAATCAGCGTCATCGGCATACTTTTCTTTCACATATTCAAACCCAAGCATCTTAGCACTCATAGAAGTAAGAAGTACATACCTCCAGGATAAAGCATCAGCAACAATATTCTCCTTACCTTCCTTGTCCCAAATGACATATGGAAATGTCTCAATGTATTCCATCCATCTAGCATGCCTTTTATTCAACTTACCTTGACCCTTGAGATGCTTCAATGATTTATGATCTGTGTGGATCACAAATTCCCTATGCCACAAGTAGTGCTACCAAGTCTCTAATGCATGGACAAGAGCATAAAGCTCTTTATCATAAGTAGGGTACTTTAGGGACACCCCACTTAGCTTCTAACTAAAGAAGGCTATGGGCCACCTATCCTGCATAAAAAAGGCTCCAAACCCTATTTTTGAGGCATCACATTCAATCTCAAAAGTTTTGTTAAGGTCAAGTAATGCTAACACAGGTACAGAGCACAACCTTTCTTTAATAGTGGCAAAAGCATTCTCTTGACATCTCCCCAATGAAACCCAATATTCTTTTTAATTACCTCATGAGTGGTGCAGCCATGGTGCTAAAGTATTTAACAAAATGCCAATAAAAGCTAGCTAAGCCATGAAAGCTTCTTACCTCAGTGGTGGTCTTTGGCGTTGGCCACTCTGTGATGGCCTTGACTTTCTCTTCATCCACCTCAATATCTTTTGTACTAACAACATAAGCAAGAAAAAGAACTTTTTGCACGCAAAATGTATATTTCTTGAAATTAGCATACAACTACTCACATCTCAACACATCAAACACATATCTCAAATGCTCAATATGTTCATTTAAGTCCTTGCTGTACACTAGGATATCATCAAAATACACAACCACAAACTTGCCTATGAACGCACGTAGGACATGGTTCATTAATCTCATGAAAGTATTGGGTGCATTTGTAAGTCCAAATGGCATAACCAGCCATTCAGAAAGCCCATACTTAGTCTTAAAAGCAGTTTTCCATTCATCACCCTCTTTCATTCTAATTTGATGGTACCCACTTTGAAGATCAATTTTACTGAAAATACATGAGCCATGCAATTCATCAAGCATATCATCTAATCTAGGAATGGGATGGCGATACTTTATAGTGATATTGTTGACCACCTTGCAATCAACGCACATCCTCTATGTCCTATCATTCTTTGGCACTAGTAGCACTGTACTGCACAAGGGCTCATGCTCTCCCTCACGTACCCCTTGCTCATCAAATCCTCAACTTGCCTTTGAAGCTCCTTTGGCTCCTCTGGATTACTCCTCTGGTAGGTTTGGAATAACAGTTTTGGGCACAAAATCAATCTGGTGCTCAATGCCTCTAATGGGTGGCAAAATCATTAGGCATCTCCTTTGGGAATACATCCTCAAACTCCTGCAACAAAGAAACAGCCAAACTAGGAAGAAACTAGTTTGTTTCATCAAGATTAAGATATGACACTTTATAGACAAAAAAAATCAAAGGGTGATCTGGGAAGAAAGCCCTCTTAACCTCACTCTCTCTTACATAGAAACTCACTTTTGTCTTTCATTTTCTCTCTGCAGACTCTCTTTATTTTTTCTCTCGTGCCTTCACTCTTTTTTCTTTACTCTCAGCCACCTCTCTACTTTCTTTTTCACTCGTTCTTTTTTGCTCATTTTCACTCTCACTCTTTCCTTTTTGCTCAATCTCTTTTTCACTCTTTCTTTTTTTATTACTCTCATTTTCACTCTTTCTTTTTTGAACAACCTCACTTTTCAGTTTCAGTTGGTCCTCATAGACCTGGCTTGGAGTTAAAGGAGCAAGCTTGATTGTTTTGTCCTCCTTTACAAAGCTGTACATGTTCTTAAACCCATCATGTGTCACCCTCCTATCATACTGCAACGGCCTTCCCAACAAAATATGGCCAGCATGCATAGGCACAACATCACAAAGCACCTCATCCTGATACTTCCCAATTGAAAAAATAACTAACACTTGTATATCCACCCTAACCTCTCCACAATCATTCAACCACTGCAATGTATATGGTCTAGAGTGTTTTAAGGTTGGTAAATTCAATTTCTTAACCAAAGTAGTGCTAGCCACATTAGTACAACTCCCCCTATCAATGATCATACTACATACCTTATTGTTGACATGACATCTAGTATGTAAAATGTTCTCTCTTTGTTGCTCTGCATCATCCACCTTAATGTGGGTATTGAGAGCACGCCTGGCAACAAGTGACTCACCTGTCATGAAGAATACCACTCCATCATCATCACTAGGATCAACCAACTTGGGCACCTCATCACTATCATCCTCACTCTCAGTCATCTCCTCCCCATTGTCACGCATAATCATCACCCACCTGTTTGGATATTGAGAAGGGATGTGCCCTGAACCTAAACACTTAAAGCATTTAATTTCTCTATTCTGTGAAGGTTGAGATTCTACCTTAGGTTTGTTGCTAGTTGCCTCATATTTTCCCTTAGGTGGTTCGGTCTTTCTCTTTACTTCAGCTGGATCATTCCTATTCTACTTTGATTTCCAAGTAGTGCTAGAAACTGAAGTGTACCTTGCTGTCCATTTTCTCTTTCACTACCTCCCCACCTTCATAGCCATGTGCACCATGTCCTCTATCTCCACATAACGTTGTAATTCAACTACATTGGCTATTTCCCTATTCGAACCACTTAAAAATCTAGCCATGGTGGCCTCCCTGTCCTCCTCTACATTAGCCCGAATCATCGCCATCTCCATCTCCTTATGGTAATCCTCCACGGTCCTAAACCCATGTGTAAGATTTTGGAGTTTTTGGTAAAGGTCCCTATAGTAGTGGCTACGTACAAATCTCCGCCTCATGAGAGCTTTCAACTCTCGCCACGTCCCTACAAGCCTCTCATAATTCCTCCTCCTATTGGTCACTAATTGATCCCACCAAATAATAGCATAATCAGTGAACTCAATTACCGCCAATTTCACTTTCTTCTCCTCAGAGTAATTATGTAAATCAAACACCAACTCTATTTTTTTCTCCCGCTCTAGATAAACCTTAGGGCTAGTTCTACCTTGCAAAGATGGTATTTTCATTTTGATGCTCGCAAGGTCTCTACCTGCACCATCTAGACCGCCTAGGTTCCCCTCAAGTCATCTTTCACGCCTAACTCTTCCATGTCTACCTGACCCAACTTCAGATGCTAAGTCTTCCTCATTCTCACCATCTCCTTCATTCTCATACTCATCTTCAACCTTAGGCTCACTTTGCCTCCTATCTCTCTCACCTTGCAGATTTCTAATAGCTGCTTCTTGATGAGCCAACCTATCCCTCTCTTCACCCAACACAAAGTTCAACCGCTCAAGCTGTTGTTGCATGGCTTGCAACACAAAGGATGAGTTATTTGCCATCCCCTTTGGTGATGAGTCACTCCTATGAGACATCGTAATGTGTTGCTCAAAAAGAATGTTAGTGGTAAAAAAAAACCTCGCACACTCTCTTACGTGTTTACAGCCAAATAATGGCACTCCACTCGTGTTTCACTCTTAATTGGTTTTTTCCTGATAATAGTCTCACACTCTTTTTCCTTTTACCTCAAGAGTTTTCCCACTCAAGTTCTTTAAGAACTAATTGAACTCAATCAAGACAATGCAACCTTGTTTATCCCAACTACTAATTAGGTCCAAGACACATGAACAAGAGAAACATGGAAGGAATAAAATGACACCAGAATCAAGGAAATTATACGAATAAAACAAGATATCAACTATAATGATGTAGGCAGCCCCTTTGATGATAAGGCTCAAGAAAAAATTTCGGATTTTCTATACTCCCTCTCTTTTTTTTTTTTTTTTTTGGATGATTTTTTTTCTTTCTTTCTTTTCTTTTCACCAATTGATTTGAACACAATCAAAAGAATAAGCAATTGACAAAACCCTAACAATAACTCAAAAACCCTAGAATAAGTGATATACGGTAGCCCCTAGAACAAGAGATTTCGGCCAACACAAACCTAGAACAATGAAATTCGGCAGCCCTAAGAATAGTGAAGAAATTTGGCAGCCACTTTCCTTTTTTTTTTTAACCCTAGATCAATGAAGCCCTAGAATTAAAAATTCAAGAAATAAAAGATAGAATCAAACCTGATTGGAAACCTTGCTCTGATACCAAAGGATGTGAACTCGTAAGAATTGAATCCCTTGAACCCACAATCAATTTGAAAACTCACCCAAGAAAGCCAAAATCGAGTCAATGGATGGAGAATCTAGACCCGTTGAGAACTCGTTTCAATAACCTAGATTATATTAAAATCTAGACCTATTGAAGAACTTGTCTCAAGAACCCAGATTACAAGGAGGAGCGCCACAAAGGTTGTGATTTACCTTTGATAAGTTCGAAAGTTCAATCAAGAACAAAAGAAGTAAAGTCAACTCACATTGAAAATTTAATATTGTCTAACTCTTAAAATGAGGCTACAAAGAGTATTTAAACCAAAACCTAATTAAATTCCTAGCCAAAATAAAGCCCTTTCTCCCAAAAATACCCCTGCATGAACAGTACCGCACTACAGTAATTCAATTACAGTAACTTTTTGAAACCCTAGTTCCTAAAAAGTAACTTTCCAAATTAACCATTGGCCACAATACAAGGCCTTCCCAAAACCCTTGTTCATAGGAAATAAGACATATGTGGGCCAAGCATCCTCAAGCCCACTTATTCTAAACTAATAAAATAAATCCTTTAACAAATTGAAAGCCTTCAATAATAATAGGCCCAAACAATAACCCTAAGTCATGTCTTCCACAACTTGTATCAAGTGGATCAAAACTGGTTCTCCTTCTTTCAAAGTCATCTTGATTGTTGGGCTCTTGCTAGTTTCATCTCAAGTGGATTGCACCAATCCTTGCATTGTTTCCTTGATCTTTTTGGCTCTTGATCTTGTAATTGGTCTATCTGGAACTTGCAAATGATTTAAGACTAGGCCCACCTTGGTTCCCACCAAGTATGCATGGCCCGATTATATGCAAACTCTATAAAAGGCAAACAATGTGGCGCCCCTAGCCCTCGCTTGGGATTATACGGTGGCTGAAACTCTGGGACATGTAACACAAGGCTACATATCCCTCGTACATAACAGATAAGATGCTATACACCTAAGTACACTAGCAGTATGCAATATCGTTGCAGTGAAAAATTGTAAAGTCAGAAGTTCTAAGTAATGCAAAATAGCAATTGCAAAGTACATGGCACCATACTATAAAACATTAACACTTTTTCCATGACTATAAACTATATCATAAGATAAAATATCTCAAAATATCAAGTAATAAAATTCTGTCTCCCAAAACACACGGGACCTTCTCAAATATATTGTTTCTCAAAAGCTTAGGCCTAAAAACCATAAGTTATTTTCACCAAAATAACTAAGTTTCTTTTTCCTTCATTGTTAAAGTCCCGTCAGGAGCCAAGCACCACAACACTCCAGAAAAGGTGCCACTCTCTTCCTCTTTGTCATAAGTATCGTCTTCTATTTTTGTAACAACTTCTACCATTCCGGTTGGGGAATGGTAGTGTAAACTACCACAATGAGATTTCTCAAAATCTCAGCAAGTAATCACACAACATACAATAGTTCAAGTAAGCATATAAGATGTACATCATGAAATTTGCACATGGACATGTATTTGACTTAAACAGAAACTTGACATATGCATTTGACCATTTTCAAAAGACTTGTACATAGACTTTAACATTTTCAAAAAAACTTTTCTTAACTTTCCTTTTTATGTTGATTCTTAATCAGAACTTTTCTTATCAGAACATATCACAAGATTTATATCGAGTGATCCTTATCACATGAGCTCTTATTCTTATTCATAGGGTGGACACAACACGGCTCTCCTCCTTGCACCGCGTGTTCCCACTAGTCATCGTACCATTAACGATATGTAGGCGAGAATCACAGGCGGGACTTTACCACCATCCCTGCTTACCACCATCCCTACAGTTCGAGATACACAGAGAATCATAATAACTCGACCTTACTTCGTCTAATTACATGCCTTATGCACCCACTAGCATTAGGTGCTTTCTCGCTTCGGCATTCTTTGATAAGAATCCATTCAAGACTCGTTGACTACTCATCGTCGACCTAGGGGTTACCACTCCATTCTTAAGCACTCCAGAGTGGACAGAGGAGTTCCACTTGGACAATCCCACATCCTAGCACTTGGGGTCATGATAAAACATTTGACTATTTTCTTTAAAAAGAACCACTTTTCTTTGAAAACATTTTCCCAAATGCATGAGCATGGAACTTAAGACATACGTACTTATACTTGACATGTGACATATGGAATGCCATGCATGAAATAACCAAGTATAACATGTTCAATTCATAGCATGATTACATGAAACACAAGAAACATCCAAACACCTTCATAAAACCATGGGAACATGCTTAGTCCGAAACACTTACGGATAAAAATCATGAGATTCATCACTTAAACATGTTCCAATCTTCAAGCATATAACATAGAAATCAAAGCTTAGTTAAACAAAGCATGAAATTATAACATTTGGCTAAGATCCAAATCATTAAAGACATGGTATGGCCGAAACATCATGATTCATAATCCATCATTCTTAAACAAATGAAAACCGAAACATGTGAGAGTATTTCATGGCATTTTCATCACAAATTCAAAGCATATAATTCCTTCCATAGATTGATACAAGATCATATTAACATATTCAAACAAATAATCAAGCAATAGCAAACAAAGCAAACATGGCAATGAAAAGATTTACACAATCATATGCAAGTATTAACCAAAAGTAGGTTGAGTGTATACTTACAAAAATCCGCGTAAAGAAATACTAGCAAGCTGTAAATTCGAACATTCTATATTTGAAAAGTAACTAGAAACCTTATTTCGTGTTCTTGAGTGTGTGTGGATTTCTAGAGCAATACTTGTCCATACCTATTCAGCTTCTAGGGTTTTTGGGGTAAAACTTCTTCATTTCACTCTGAAAGTAAAGTGAAACCCTAAGATAACCAAAGATAGAAGTAGTGACCGAAAAACATGAAGGGTGAACTCCTCTCTCTACTCGGCGTCAAAATTTTCTTAAGAACTCAAAGTCATTTCCAAGAAATCACAAGAAAGTATGGGTGTTCTATCATCCTCATAGTTCAAATGAGATTTGAATCTCATTTTTGGGTTGAGCAAGTCATGTGTGTGTGAAACTTAAAAGGAAAAACCGATTCTTACCTTGACTAGACTTGGTGTTCCGAAATCTCCTCTTGGAAATAAAAAATCCTCTTGTTTGGTTGGAAAGAAAGTACAAGAAAGTGAGGGAATCTTCAAGAGAATATGAGAGAGTTGTGTGGAGAGAGTGAGAGCATGAAGAATTTGAAATTTGCCAATAAAAAAAGCCCTTGGGCTTGTAGCCTTCCTCCCCTTTTATAGAAAACTCCTCATTCCCTCATTGGTAGTTGAATTTCATTGCATGCAAGACAAGTGGCATATGTTTTCTTCCTCCTTTCACTTTAGCCAAAAATGCCTCTTGGAATTCCCCATGTGGATTGCATTGGGAAGCTACATTTTTGGGGTTGGCATGTGGGGTTCCTCTCCCTTGGCCGAATTCCTCTTCCCTTCCTCTTATGCCATTCCTTTCTTCAAATAAATGAGTGTTTCTTTTAAGGGTAACATAGTAAAATCTTTTATGACTCTTCCTTTTCCCAAACAAGTAACCTTTTGCATGGATGACAAGTGGCATTTGACATGTGCCATAGCTTAGCCGTCCACCTCCTTCTCTTCCCAAGATGATGCTTCATCTTCCAATGCTCCTTCCCTAGGTGACCTTTCATGTTTCATTGGTCCAAAATAGCCTAGGTGACAAGTGGCAAATGAACATAGTGCTTGGGAGTGTGCTAGCCAAATTCTTAAGGGCATTCTTGTCCTTCAATACAAATATCTCTTCACATATCCTTCTAAAAGTTCTATGCATGCCACTTGGCAAAATCTGACTAAAATTCGAAATCCCGTAAGCCTCACTTCGATTTACCATGCAAATATCCTAGAAAAGCTCCATCTCACTTCCCTAAGCTTCCCTTTCCAAGATATCTCCCTTGGAACTAGAATTGGGCATGACAAAGGGTCCAAACATGTGGGAAATTGGGTCTAGTCAAAAATCCCTTAGCCTTCTCTAGGTTCTTTTTGTCCCTTGATTCATCTAGAAGGTTTCTTACATAGTGACAAGTGGCATTTCTCTAGGGTAGGCGTGTAGGCCATTCCTTAGTATTTTTTTCCTACACTCCTCTCTCCCCTTAACCAATTATCAGGTCTAGATTCACAATGTAGTACCTTCATACCACATGGCACTTGTGACTAAAGTCTAGGTCATGGGCCTAAAGCCAATGGGCCTAGGTTTCTAAACAAGGCCAAATCTCACAAGGCATTCTAGAGTTAGTCTTCTTTTGGACTTAATTTATCATTTCAAAGATTCTAGAGCTTTCTAAAATAGCTAGAGCTCTCAAAAAGTCATGACTACTGAGTATAAAATCTATGGGCCATGCTTACGCAAGTTTGGGTCATCACAAACAATCCTCCCAAGTTTTTAAATTCTTATGAACAACAGTGCATAAAAGCTTAGTTAAAGTCCTATTAACTACTTCAATCTGACCATCAATCTGCGGATGACAAGTAGTGAAAAATAAGAGTTTAGTACCAAATTTTCCCCACAACACCTTTCAAAAGTAGCTAAGGAATTTAACATCTCTACCAGAAACAATACTCCTAGGTACACCATAGAGTCACACTATCTCCCTGAAAAACAAGTTAGCTATGTTTGTGGCATCATCTGTTTTATGGCATGGAATGAAATATGCCATCTTACTAAATCTATCCACAACCACAAAAATAGAATTTCTACCCCTTTTTGTCCTAGGCAGCCCCAAAACAAAGTCCATAGATATGTCTACCCGTGGCTCACTACGAATGGGTAAGGGCGTATACAACCCACGTGGCAAAACCTTAGATTTGGCCTTTCTACATGTAATGCACCTGCCACAAATACGATCGACATCTCTCTTCATCTTAGGCTAAAAGAAATGTTCATGCAAAATGTCTAAAGTTTTCTTGACACCAAAGTGTCCCATTAATCCCCCACCATGTGCCTTAAACACCAATAACTCACACATAGAACAACTTGGCACACAAAGTTTGATTTCTTTAAACAAATAACCATCATGCTTGTAAAACTTACCAAATGCCGCCTTATCACATGCCTTATACACATCAGAAAAATCTACGTCATTGGCATACATGTCTTTTATATATTCAAACCCAAGTATTTCAGCTGGATCATTCCTATCCCACTTTGATTTCCAAGTAGTGCTAGAAACCGAAGTGCACCCTTTTCTCTTTAACTGCCTCTCCACCTTCATAGCCATGTGCACCATGTTCTCTATCTCCACATAATGCTGTAATTCAACTACATTGGCTATTTCCCTATTCAAGCCACTAAAAAATCTAGCCATGGTGCCCTCCTGGTCCTCCTCGACATTAGCCCAAATCATCGCCACCTCCGTCTCCTTATGGTAATCATCCACACTCTTAGACCCCTGTGTAAGATTTTGGAGTTTTTGGTAAAGGTCCCTATAGTAGCTGATTGAGCTGCATAATTGCATATTTTATCTATTTAAAACCAATAATTTTTAATTGTTTTATTATTTTATCATTGGTTTTAGATGGATAAATTGATTAATAGGCATAAATCCAAGTTGTGAATTAAATTGATTAAAAGCATAGTTTATGCTTGATTTTATAACTTGTGATTTATTTGGACAATAAATTCTCATGCACAACACAAATATTTTATTTTTCATCTCTTGTTTAATTTTATTTATTTCAGTTTCTTTATTTTATTTTATTTTATTTTATTTGTCTAAGTTTTATTTTTATTATTATTTATTTGTAGCTTGTCTAATTTTTATTTTATTTTATTTTATTTTATTTTGTTTTGTTTTATTTTATCTTATTTTATTTTATTTTTATTTTATTTTATTATTTTTTTTTACTACATTTCAGCAGACCAAAACGACATGTCGTTTTGCACTAACTTTGTTTCTGCCGTCTGAGCTAAACGACGTGCCGTTTAGTCTATGGACCAAAACGACATGTCGTTTTGAATGTTAATGGTTTCACCGTTTAAGCAAAACGACGTGCCGTTTTGTTAATAGACCAAAACGGCACGTCGTTGACTTCATCTTCAACCTTCGGTCTCGATTGAACAGTGCACTCCGCATGCACAGCGCAGCCGTGCGCAGCCTCCACGCCACCGTGGGCCGTCTTCTGCCCACCATTAACCTCAGACGACGCCAGCGATCACCATGCATGGCAGAAATCAGTCCAACGCCACGGCAGCTTCATCCAACCTCCACGGTGCAGTGCCCTCCGCACGTTCACATCGCTGCCCATGCACCCTGCAGCCATGTCTGCAT
>QEOT01004926.1:3719-13980 GCA_003123785.1 Pterocarya stenoptera
CACTCTCAGCCATGTTCTAGTGGTCATTCAACCACCCCCTCGCCTTCCCATTCCCGACCTCCTCCTCCCTTCATTTCACCCAACCCGTGAGCTAAGGCTCACTTTAGGTACTGCTCCGCCGTGCTCTACACCCTCCGCCGTGAGTTTCCCATACATTTACGTCAAATCTCCCACCCTTTAATTTTTCCCAGTCGTAGATCTTCCCATCGTGTCCAGATTTGCCACTGCCTCCACCAAGCACTGCCACCTTTGTAAGCCATGTGACCCTACGTGGTTATTTTTAATTTGTAGTTGGCGTTATTAATTACTGACAGATAATTCCCACTCGCAGGGACGCTCACGCATGCACACTTGCAGCATCTCTTAGACGGCATGCGCAATCATCCAAAATTTTTGTTCCGCGTGGTAAGTAAAGTTCCAGACATACCCTTGAATTACTAAGGTGGAAAACTATCACCAAATGCTGATGCAGTCTGGTTGTGAAGGAAAATGGCCGGGGCCCTTGTAAAGCGTCGGGTTATAATTTTATAGTTTGTGATGAATGTCGGCCTAGGCCTGTTGGAGCATTGGGACTCGCGTGTAGTTTGAAAAATTGTGAAATGGTTTTAACTATGACAACTGTGACAAATTGTGTGTTGTTTTATTTGTACTATGTCATGGCATCCAATAACTGCTGCATAACTGCATATTTGATATCTTATCTACCATTATTAATTGTGCTTTATTCTTTGTTTATGCTGTGAAAATGGAAAACTTTGATTTTAGCGTCACAACTAAAATGAAGATTTTGTAGGTGCATGGGTATCACGACCCCAATTCGAGATAGGGTAGTATCTCGGTTGAGCTCCTCTGATCATTCNTTGTGCTTTATTCTTTGTTTATGCTGTGAAAATGGAAAACTTTGATTTTAGCGTCACAACTAAAATGAAGATTTTGTAGGTGCATGGGTATCACGACCCCAATTCGGGATAGGGTAGTATCTCGGTTGAGCTCCTCTGATCATTTGGGAGTGTGTAAAACTGAGTAACGTCCCATTGATTGTCACCAGGCAAAAACTGGCTCGACCACGACAGTAACGCTCTCAGTATGACTCAGTGGCCCCTCTACTGGCGGGGGTAAAGGATGTCTGGTTACATAAGTACCGGGCGCCAAGCTAGACATCGCTCGTTACGAAGTTATACGCACGGTCTTTACTCGTGGTGTGGTGAAGGGAGCTTGAGTGTGCGGATGGTCTCTCGGAGAGACCATGGTGAACACCGTAATAAATGAATGTTATCTGTGTATAAATGTGATTATTGGCATGAGTGGCTATAATAAGCCGTTTTTTATTAAGGATACAAAAAGGTTATTTTTGGATAATCTCTTATGATTGTTGTGTGTGTTCGTTTGTCTGCTTCCATGTTTGAATTCCTAGTTGTTGATCTGTGGATATTTTTTTACTTGCTGAGATTGTGAAATCTCATTGTGGTGTTTCCACCTACTGTCCCGTTTCATGCAACTGTAGACTTCGATGTAGAGGGCGGATTTGAGCATGAAGGACTCACCTGAGGAGTGATGACCTGGGATGCTTGCACAGAAACTTACTTCCACTTAGCGCTTGGGGTGTGTGACCCAAGTGACCAGCACCCCAACGTCACGACTCCAGCCAAATCACACGCAAAGGTCGAGGGTGCCACAGCTGACACATGACGCACACACAAATATATACATATGCATGGCTTCTTTGTGAATGCAAATTTTACTTGTCTTAATACTTTCGTTGAAATTCCGTTGTTGAATGTTGTAAATGGATAAAGTAAACACATATATATAGAAAAGCTTTTATTCATCAAAAGTGATACATTCACCGTTGCTAAAGACATTGATCATTATTTCACATTGATAGAATAGGCCGTCGAAGTATGGTTTACTGGCCAACACTCTAAATAGATATACTCATATCTGCACTGGATCAACAAGCAATGAAGTGACACCGTCTGTTATCACTTGTGTAACGTTTGTGTATGCATCATCATACTTGTAAGCAAGATCGATTACACGTGCAAAATTGAGAATGCGCTCTAGGAAATGCATTGGCACTTGAGTAGGTTTAAGGAAGTTGCTGTTAATATCTTTCCATCCATTCATGATCTGCTTCTTAAATTCTTCTTCTGCCTCATGCTTAGAGACACCGTGCTGCTTCATATAGCAGTCGATGGCAGAGACAACATGTCCTCTCTTTTGTTCAAACTGCAGCCAAAAATAAAAACATTTAGTGATTTTATTTCCAACTTCAATGGCATAAGATTAGTTTGCTGGACTGCCAAATTGATGTTGGCACATTGCCTACTGAATGTAGAGCTAGGGAAATGAATTATTAAGGCTATAAAATATAGAATAAAATCTACCTATTATATTTTATATCTTTCATGCTCTCTCTCACCTGCGGGTCAGACCCCCTTAATAAGTTGACCTCGATCGCCAACAAGTGAAATATTTAACAAATATGATTAAGTGTGGAATCTGAGATAAATTCAGAACATTTGCTCCGGTACCATGAATGTGAAATTATTACTTGTCCCAAAAGTTAAACTTAGTGAAAAAAAAAAAAGAAACATAAATTTTATTATAAATTTTATATCCAGAAACTAACACGATATCTATATGCATGCAATGTTGGTAGTTAGCATGGAGAATATTCTAACTGAGACTACTTTCTTTATTTTTTGCAACGAGAGAGTGCCAATTTTATCACTATAAACTGAATATATGATTGAAGTAATCGGTAGTTTTCTTTTTCTTTTCTGTTTTTTTAGTAGGTTGTATGATATTGGACGTGATCCCATGTTGTATACCTCAGTAGAAACAAGGTCATTCAATAGTCTGCATATCGTTTCTGCTGCTTTAAGAATCTTAGGGTTACCGCAAACCCAATCGAAGACCTCCTTTGTTGCATCTCCCATGCCAAGAAAAGATAAGGTTACAAGTGCAGAGTAACCACCGGTTACTAGGGCATTACTCATGTACTCCTCCACCGTGGGTATATATTTTTCCTTCATCCATTTCGCTTCAAGAAGGTAGGCTTGAGCTAGCCTTTTGATCTGGTTGCATTAAAAACCATGAAAACATTCAGAGCATAAAAATTCAAAATTTAGTGAAAAAAGAGGCCCGTAAAAGTGATTAATTGTTGGTCATGTCGTACTGCTTCCTTTGTATAGTAAAGGCCGTATATCCTTCCTTCCTTGGACATCTCTTCCTCAATTTCCTTAGTTGTATCCAAGAGTGCTTTATAGATAGGTTTCATGTACTCTGGGAGTTGCTCTATGCAGCAGGTATCCCACCTGAAAGTTATTAATTTATTGAAAAAAACAGATCAATCAAATTTCTGGTCCTGATGACTTGAAACAAAGAAGTTCGAAGACATGAATTCTGGATCCGATAGAAGAGCCATTAAATTAACCTTATAATTGCATCTGTAAAGAGTTGAAGCTCTTCAAATGTACCGTAGGCATCATATGTATCATCCATTATTGAGACAATGGAGGCCACTTTGCCAAGCATCATCCGCCCATGAGAATATTGGGGTTCAAAGTACGGTCCCAAAATCCACATGAAGTACATCTCCACCACTCTATCTCGGACATACGATATCTTTTCCGGGACCCCTAAATATTCTTTCCACCGCCTAAGCAAGAATTGCAACGCAAATTGACATCAAATCTTGCTTTATATGCATATACAAAATTAACACCAACAGGTATATATTATATAATGAAGTGCGATACCATGTGATCTAGATCTATATTAATTACCTCGAGAGCTCGGAAACTTCCTTCTGGTGTTGCCGTTGTAGCATGTTAAAATCCAACTTAGCGAAGTTGAGAACAACTTCATTAAATGAAGCAGTTTCTGGGTAGGTAGAAAAATGATGTCTCGCCTCTAACCTTGGCAAACATTTTCGAAGAGGCCGCTCTAAGGCACGACGCACTTGTGCAGCAACAGAAGGGTTTAAATTACCCACCATCGACTCGAGTTGCGTTGTAGTAAAATGAAGTGCTTCATCAAGTATATCTTCTCCATGGACCCTCATATGCGAAGCATCATAAAGGCTTAAAATACCTCGCACATTGTGAATAATTGATTCCTTGAAGTTCCCTTCACTGTCCTTAAACTTGCTGAAAACATCTGCATTACCACCCCAACAAATGAGCACAAGTATATGATCTGTGCAGCTGAAGTTTCCGTAAACAAAACAATAACAATATATATTTCTATGAGAAACAATACAGTGCCGAATAAGCATTTTAATTTATTCTTTTATTTTAATTGTCTAATGAGTACTAATTACCACTCGGAGTGTTATAACCCTGCTGCCTCAGTAAGCGAAAACGGAGAGAAACAGTGTAGAGGTCGTCAGAGTCACCAGTTTCGTCATCATTGTTGTGAATTTGTTGGAGTATGTTATCAATCTCACTTTCAAAATGGTAAGACACGCCTAAGCGTTGGACCGCATCAATCAGCTCCAACTTCTGTGAGATATCATCGACTGGAGCCATCAGCATGCTCTGCACTTTTTCCTTCAGCCTTTGTACTTTCTCCGAGCTCTCGGAGGTAATCTCCTACAGCACAAAGATGATATATCATAATATATATTTCAAGACCGTAAGCATTTGAATATATATATATATATATATAATAGAGTTACAACATCTTTACAATTTTTCTACAAGCTTCAAAAAAAAAATCTTTTCTCTATCGTCTCCTTGGAGGCGATTTTGGTGAAGAGAGACAGTCTCCTCTATTCCTGAGGAATAGGAGGGAGGTGCTTTCGGTTGGTGACGGAGGGATGGAGATGGAAGGTTTAGAAGAGATTGCTGATCGTCTGAATCTGAACGAAGAGACCAAACCCATTGAGGTGGATGTAGAGGACTTGGAAGAGTTGAATAAAAAAGGGGATAGGAGTTTGGTGGGGAATGTCTGTTCAAAGAGAGTTATAGGGAAGGAAGTCATTAGATCAAAGATGGATAAATTATGGAGAGTAAACAAGGAAATGGAGTTCCATGGTAAGATGGAAGGCCCCAGTGGATGAAGTTGTGAAGATAAATTGGGATGCAGCCTTTGATGCAAATAGAGAGCACGGTTCACAGGCGGAAACTGCTCCTTGAATCATGGGGAACGGAACTTATCCAGCTGCTATGATTCTCGTCAACTCTTATCTTTATTTTCAAAATTCTGTTGCTTAGTTCTTTCCTATTTTATTTCCGNCACGGTTCACAGGCGGAAACTGCTCCTTGAATCATGGGGAACGGAACTTATCCAGCTGCTATGATTCTCGTCAACTCTTATCTTTATTTTCAAAATTCTGTTGCTTGGTTCTTTCCTATTTTATTTCCTTAAGACTCTGTTTCTATGTTTGCAATCCTTTCCTATTTTGTTTCCTGATTTATAGCAACCTATGTAATCCTTTAAATATGAGAATAATGGAGCAAAGAAGGAGTTGCTGATTTTTTATCAAACATTGAATTTGAATGAAGAGATTTCATTAACAGAGAGATTCTGTTTTCATTTTAATTCCCTCTTGGACGTTGATGTGAGATTGAGCCTTGAGGATTGCACCAGCCTTTGATAAAAAATCTTTGAAGATGGGTGCAGGGATAGTAATTCGAGATGCTGATGGGGAGGTTCTTGTTTCACTATGCATGTCAAAGTTACATACTAGTTCCCCAGCTGCCGTAGAAACAATAACCTTGTGGAGAGCTTTGATACTATGTACAAAACTCAACATTTCTGAAGCTGTTTTTGAAGGGGACGCACTGGGGTTATTACGGCTGTAAATAGCAAAGAGGAGCATTTGGAGTGGGATGGCCAGTTGATTCAAGACATCAGAGGTTTTTTTATCAAATAGACCTTTATGGAAAGTCCAACATACATATAGAGAGGGCAGGTAGCACACTTTTTAGCAACTTACGCTTACAATGTAAATGAAGAGCAAATTTGGATAGAAGATGGCCCAGAAGGCTATTATAGTTTCATTATACAGGACAAATCATGTATAGTTAACAGTTGATGAATAGAAGATATCTTGTTTGATTCAAAATAAAATAAAATAATATTTTTTGAAATATTTATTTTAATTTTAATTTTGCTTTGATGTGTTTGAATTTAAAAAAAAAAAACACTATTTTATTGATAAGTTGTAAATAATATAAAAAAAAATACCATTTTATTTGAAAATTGCAGAAAAATTGTAAAGAAGTTGTAACTCTATCATTTATTTATATATATATATATATATAGAGAGAGAGAGAGAGAGAGAGAGAGAGAGAGAGAGAGAGAGAGAGAGAGAAAGAGAGGCTTCACAAAATATTCTATTACCTGCATGGACTTGCTATTATAAGAGCTGAAATACTCTCCCCAAATGCTTGGGTGAAAAGTTGCCAACGGACGTTTTACAGCAGAAATACTTGGATTCTGGGTTTGAGAAGGAATTATCGATGAAGGAAGAGACATTTTGTAGAACAACTTGGTGTATAAATGGAGACGGAGTTGGCTTAGTGCTACTTGTTCTTCAAGTGTTGCACTCGTGAATGAACAACATATGCAAGCTGGCCACTTTTATATAGATACGTACGTTGCATACGGACAACGCCGTGTTAGAATATTACCCTACTTATTATATATAAAATATATTCATAGTATCTATGGTAATATGACCTAGCTAGTCTTAGTTTGGGGAATGAGATAAATTGAAAAATCTGTGAATAGTTATCAAATGATTTGGATTAAGATGTTTTATTGGGTTTTGAAAAATGAGAGAAAAAAATTTAATAAAAGTATTATAAACTTAAAAATATTTTTAGAATAATATTATTTTTGTTTTCAAATTTGAAAAAGTTGAATTATTTGTTGTGTTTTGTTTGGAAGTTTGAAAAAATTAGAATGATTAGATGAAAAAATTAAAAAAATTAAAAAATGTTCATGTTTAAGTGATATTTGAAAAGGAAGTCATGAGAAAATTTGAAATGATATAAGATGGGATGGTTTGTGTTCCCAAACGAAGCCCTATTCTCTACCGTATATAGTTTATGGTGTAAATTAATAAGTATCAATTTGTATCGTTGATTTATTGTATTCTCATTCTTTCTCTATCTTCATTCACTTATAAATAAGGGCATTTGTTATTTATTCAAGCAAAATTAATAATAGTAAAGATGTAGCCCTCAAAGTCTCTAATTCTCCCAACTTCTCCATCGCCTGTTTTATTTTATTTCTATTTTCTATATGGTATCCGAATCATTGGCTAACTCCAGGCTCGATTCTGGGGTCTATTTCTTTTAAAGTTCTTCTAATAGTTTTACCTCTTACAAAATTTTCTCAATTACATCCATTTTTCAATCTGATTTTTCTTATATCAGACCACTAATTGACTGTATGAGATGTTGTTAGCATTTTGGCATAAGAGCCATTGATTTCCTAGTATCTCTCGCAGAGCTTTTCCTTACGTGATAAATCTTATATTAAACATGTTATTTGGTGTTCTTTTTCATTAATAATGCGTTCTCTAGAGGCTTCGTATGTACTTAATGGATCGTCATTCGTGATAAGTCTCAAATTCGACATGTTCTGGGGGTTTTTTTTTTTTTTTTTAATTAACCACACGTTCTCCATGTGCACTTAACGAATCCCTGCCGTACTTTCCTAAAGTATCAAAGTCGTGCTTCCCTATTGAATCAATCAGTGATTCAGTATCAATATTGTCGTACACGTTTAATTATCTACTTCCCTATTAACCGACGTTCAATTAATTCAACTTCCAGGTCATCACTAAGTAATGACACAAAAAAAATACTATTTATATGAGTTTCTTTTAAGTAATGTTATGTAGAAATTTGCAGCGTCTAAATTTCGTACAAACTTTTTAAAACAATAATATTCATACTAAAAAGGTCAATTTCTTTTAGCGGCAGTAAAACTGCGATACAATAGATCCGAAGGTGAGAGAAATCCAGGTGTGCGGGTACCTGATGATGTATTTTGTTAATTGGAGGAAACTTCATCTAAACAGAGTTGGAGAAACTCTGAACGTACACGACATTTATAAATAATCTGATTGAAAAGGGAGAAGAACGAGCTAGGAATTCCCGTACTAAGACTCGTTTGTATAGATAATAATGTCCTTGTTTTCTGGCCCAACTCATGCCTCTCAGGTTTTCTAATTGACATGAGTCTTTGAAAATTGCCTCAAGGGACTAACCACCAATAAATAGTCTTTGAGATTCTTTCCGTGATAACAATGATAAAGGACGTGTCACACCATCAATCGTTATTGTTAACTTACAAATCGTTAAGTCACTACAAGAAAACTGCTTATTTGCAGCCAGTTAATTCTAGCGAAATGACTATTTACAACTAAAATGAATCTGTTTTAGTTTTAAATGGTATTTTCGCCNTACAAATCGTTAAGTCACTACAAGAAAACTGCTTATTTGCAGCCAGTTAATTCTAGCGAAATGACTATTTACAACTAAAATGAATCTGTTTTGGTTTTAAATGGTATTTTCGCAGCTATTAAATGGTCCCAAAAACTCGATTTTCTTGTAGTGAGTGGTTGGTGTGGAGTACCTGTGACAGCTCTGATGCTTAAGTCAATAATATATGAGAGATAATAATTTAAAAATACTTAATCAGATCAATCGAAAGTTACTTATTGCCCCTATATATTTAAAAATACCTAACGGATCCCTGCCGTACTTTCCTAAAGTATCAAAGTCGTGCTTCCCTATTGAATCAATCAGTGATTCAGTATCAATATTGTCGTACACGTTTAATTATCTACTTCACTATTAACCGACGTTCAATTAATTCAACTGCCAGGTCATACAAATAAAATACTATTTATATGAGTTTCTTTTAAGTAATGTTATGTAGAAATTTGCAGCGTCTAAATTTCGTACAAACTTTTTAAAACAATAATATTCATACTAAAAAGGTGATCAATTTCTTTTAGCGGCAGTAAAACTGAGATACAATAGATCCGAAGGTGAGAGGAATCCAGGTGTGCCGGCACCTGATGATGTATTTTGTTAATTGGAGGAAACTTCATCTAAAACAGAGTTGGAGAAACTCTGAAACGTACCTGGCAGTTGAATTAATTGAACGTCGGTTAATAGGGAAGTAGATAATTAAACGTGTACGACAATATTCATACTGATTGATTCAATAGGGAAGCACGACTTTGATACTTTAGGAAAGTACCGGCAGGGATCCGTTAAGTTCACATGGAGAACATGTGGTTAATTAAAAAAAAAAAAATCCAAGAACACTTTGAATTTGAGACTCATCACGAACGATGATCCGTTAAGTACATAAGAAGCCTCTAGAGAACGCATTGTTAATGTAAAAGAACATCAAATAACACGTTTAATATAAGATTTATCACGTAAGGAAACTCATATAAATAGTATTTCTTTATTTATTAATAAAAGTCATTAATAACATCTTTACTAATTTGAATGGAAAAAGGACATGTTGTTGGCCGTGAGATGAGTGACCTTGACAATGAGCCCCTGGTGAAGCTGGTTGGTGGGGAACTTATTTAAAGAGTAGTTGCCCATGATGTAATTGGACACCTGATCATGGGTAACTACGTTATGGATGAGTACTCAAAAGAATCATGTACCTCAAAGTTATGGATATGGATCACGTGGTGATTAGATAATTTTGATACATCAGGGATAAATCTTCTAACGGCTAAGCATTGTGCAAAGTTAATCAATTTATAGTATTTATCTAATATTTTTCATGCCAATATATAGGGGCAACAAGTAACTTTCGATTGATCTGATTAAGTATTTTTTAATTATTATCTCTCATACATTATTGACTTAAGCATCAGAACTGTCACAGGTACTCCACACCAACCACTTAACGATTTGTAAGTTAACGATGATCGATGGTGTGACACGTCCTTTATCATTGTTATCACAGAAAGAATCTCAAAGACTATTTATTGGTGGTTGAGTCCCTTGAGGTAATTTTCAAAGACTGATGTTAATTAGAAAACCTGAGAGGCATGAGTTGGGCCAGAAAACAAGGACATTATTATCTATACTTGAGAACTTTGAAAACCTCTCATTCCATTATTACAATATTTTCAAATTTTCATACAAAATAAAATAAACAATTCAATTTTTTCAAATCTCAAAATAAATATAATATTAAAAAATATATTCTAACAATATTTTATTCAATTTTTCAATTTTAATCTCATCTCATCTCATTT